>WYDF02258432.1:0-19564 GCA_009867245.2 Adranes taylori
ATAACCAACTACGGCAAATGACAGGTATTACTGATGCGATAGTGAGGATAACAAATTTAAAATGGAATTGGGCGGGCCACGTAGCTAGGATTGCGGATGGACGATGGACAAAAAAGATTTTGGAATGGAGGCCTCGTCAAGACGCGACATCAAGAAAATCCGGACAAATTGGATGAATGCCGCACAGGATCGGCAAAGATGGGTTAAATTACGGGAGGCCTATGTCCAGCAGTGGACGAGACAAGGCTGAATGATGATGATGATGAGGGTAATTAGTTGTGTACATAAAATTTATGAAATTAACATACCTTACTGGCGTAATTCATTACTGAGGGTAAAAATTAATAAATCTTAAGGTGTGTTTAAGCTACTTTAAAATCTATAAATAAATCGATATGTACTCACATTGGCATCTCTGACATCTTCTGACAATAAAAATACGCCTTTCATACACTCATCTCGTCTTATGTCGATAACAATCGTACCTTGTTTTGGTAGAAGTTTGTCTCAACTATGTATATGACTCTTACTTATTGATCGTCCATTTGATAAAGTATTTTTCAACAACACTCTTCTAACTCACGAAAATGTTTCCTTCCACCCCATGGGTGTGTCTTAACACTGGCGACCCGAGTGCACCTGTTTAATAAGTTGCGTTTTTGCCTTAGATTATGTATTTCAAATGTTTAAATATTTTTACATTAGAATCTGAAAGTGAAATTATTTAATTTTTTTTTTGCGAAAAGTATTTTCAAAGATTTTTATAAATAACACAGAAAATCCATTTTTTTTTGGTGTCCTATACAGCGAAACAAAATTTGAGATAGTTAGATAAATACCTCAGAAAGTCTACTTCCTCTCAATTCCACGAGCTGTCCTGCCAATTTCTTATCATCTCCTTTGAGCAATAAAACGACTTACCTAGTTTTTCCTAATTACTGCAAATATAACCCCAAAATAATATTTATACTGACTCGGTAAGTTTCCGATTACATACTTACATTGTGTGATTACTGAGATGGTACGACCAATCAAACGTCACGCTCATGTTACCAGAAATTCGAGCATAATAAATTTTAAAACATGTTAGCATTCTAGGGTTAAACAAAACTGTATTATCAATTCAAAAGTCAAGTTTCCTTCTTAATAGAATTTATTCTTGCATGAGATAATCCCTACTGTATTTTTCTAGTTCGATGTTTTATATGTACGAAAGATAAAAAGAAAATTATGCACGTGACCACGAGCGTTTTCGTTAAATCTGTATAGCCTGTGTACATGCACTAGTTTGTATAACTGCGAACTGAAGACGAACGACTTTTATTGAATTCATCCCCTTCCCTCATTGTATTAAGGAATATTCAATATTGTATAACAACTGTAGTTAACCCATGCGATTGAAACTTATAACAAACCTAAACTATGTTTGCCCCATTCACAACTGACGTACACTTTTATTTATATATAGGCTATTTTATTCAATAGAATGCAGAACATTTTATTATGTCATTTGATTTGCTTTACACTGTTTTTACAAAATTTTGAAAACAGAATGTGGTAAATTAGAAGTTTAATTGATATTGGATGTGACTATCACGTAACTTCCCGACGATCAACCCTTCGTTTCGAACAAATGATACAACGATTATAAAGGCTGTAACTCGATTGAAATAGCCTCCTCACTCGTAGTCTCCGAAGGATTTTTAATATTTTGGCGATTGGAAAGATGTGGACAGTGCCACAACTTTCATCCTACCAGATTTGCTTCGGCAAACCATACATAGTTCGTATTCGAGTGGTGTTGAATCTTTGCCCAAACCGAATCTGTCACCAGTTGATCTAATTGAGTTTCTGCTTTCTGGAACCTGTGATTTCCGTCTTCTAACAGGAACGTCGGTTTTTAATCAAGGTGCGACGTTTCTACAGCATGGATGGAATTGTTTAGGTTGATCCGTTTGGCGTAGATGGTAAGTATATGTTGCGTCACTGTTCTCTTCGGTTGCTTGGTTCGTAGCACCCAAATTTCTGATAAATGTATAGTTTAGTTTGAAAGTACATTTTTCCTTATACCATCGCATATGTTGACTACGACAATTTTCTTGTTCGCGATAAATAACCATGTGCTATTGCGAGTTAGTTGCCTCCATTCAATTGATTTTATAGAAACTTGCTCCTTAGAATTCTAGGCTCGCAAATGTAAGTTACATTATTTACTTTTACTGCTTGTGGTTGTAATTCACCGCTAATATATTGAAACGAGGCCAATTGTCTTCGTTCTAATTCAGTTTGATGATGTTACGTGCTAAACAAACTAATCGGAAGAAGAACAAATGTTAGTTATCATCTGAAGTTTGATTTAAACTTCTATTCATGAAGTAAAGTATAGTTTCAAAATATTTAAAACGCCGTACTTCAGTTAGAATTTTATCATTGGAATCGAAGAGCGATGTTATTTCTTCGTCGGAGAAAATACTTCCGTCGGACCAAAACAAAGCGATGACGTAAATTATACAAATTGTGTGTAGCTGTGGGGATATTAGCTGATTGGTCATAAGCAATAGACAACACAGAGCGCTGGTATCAATGAGAATCGATTTAATTGGTAATCATAGGTGAAGTGAGCATGCGATATTGCATTAGTGTGTGTGTGAGGCAAGCACATCTGATTCAAGTACATTAATCATGGTCATTAGATGAATATATTAGATGAATGCAATTTAAAAAATCTGGGTTATTTTATTCATCTATTTTCCGTTTTATGTCTTGCTTTTGGTTACCTCTATGTACAGTTGCCTGTCAAGAGACACTCAAAAACATTTTCCAAAGACGTCGCACGATATTACTAGTGCGGATCGCCTGTCGGGACTATAAATTTATTCTCACAGTACATGTATGTTCTTCGGATTAATCTAGATATTCATACCATGGTCCATAGAGATTGCTTTACCAGTATTGCCACATATAGACCTCAAGTATGCGCAAGGGGCATAGAGATATTCACCACGGCCAACAATTCTACCAACAATCAACTGCATACGACCGAACATGGGTTCAATCGCATTTATTCGACTGGACGCAGATTCGTAGATCCTAAGTTTAGCCATGCTTGAGCATTTCATCGTAGGGCAATAATGCGGTATAATATTACTTCAAACGCATATATAGACCACCAAATTAAGAATGCGAACTCTGGTTATAAGGAAATTTTTTCTCGTAAAAAAGACCTCTCGGCGGTGACTAAGCAAGTGTAGTCGTAGTAGAAAGGATCTCATAAGTCCTCTAATCAGTGCCCGCACCGGAGCGAACTAAAGCCACCTTACGGAAGCTGCCTATAAGGGAACCCCTCCGCCTGCTACTAAGTAACGCTACAGGGCCCACGATACCTTTTAATTTGGAGGGAGTGGCGTTACTCTACCAGATAAGTACAATGCTACATTTTCATTGCTATACATTACTCGGTTGTATCACCCACAATAGATTAGTTATATTCGTAAATGTTTAACGGCGTGACCACGAGAAGTTTCTATTGTGGATTTCGTGAAGTCCTGAAATAAGCCTTCACGCTTAGTGTCAGAGGATTCTATGATGTGCCTTTCGAAATCGTCACCTATCGAGCAACTAAGACCTATTCTTCGGAGCTAGGGTAGGCATTCCCGAAGAAGAGTCATAGTTATTCCCGCCTAGAAAGGAAATATAGTGAGAATAAGAAGGGGAAATGTAGTGAGAAATATCAACGTAATGATCGTAGGGAAATTAGATAGCCAAAAATGATTTAAAATTTTATTGTTTGAAGCCTGGACAAATGTTGATCTAAATTTTGAAAAAATAATTATGAATTAAATTAAATATAGAGTAGTATAGAGTAGTCGGTAATAAAAAAATAAATATTTCGCTGATGGCCTTTAATTAAATTAAATCAGTAAGCAACAAGTTTATTTATTGAATAAAAATAAATTAAAATAAATTACTAAGGTAACTGTGCATAATTATAAAATAAGTTTATGAGGGCAGGAACCACAGAAATTGTAAGTGAATAATTTTACATTTTGATGTATTTCTTAGCACGTCATATTAGAACCTGAGTAACATTTTATTTTATTAATTTTGCATGGATTTAATTATGCAAATGAAAAAATATTTATTTTATGTGTATGTATGAATTTTCGGGAACGGTAACAATACATTTTATTAAGTTTAAACAACTTTCGATCATTCTATCAGCCACGATTCATAATAGATATTTCTTTGTTGTTAGGGGTACGCGGAGTCAGTTCAAGTTATATTGATTTAGTTGAATTGAATCAGTAAAGTTCTCGTAACCGTACCAATGACAAAGTCTTCCGTTTTATTTTAAATTAGGTTGATAAACTAGGTGGATTATAGCCTCACATATTCTAACTCGATATAAACTGTAACTTAATTAGTAATTGATAAGTTCAAATAAGTATTTAAGCAAATCGCATTTCCTAAGTACGTGTCAGTACCTGGGAGGTAAGAGGGGATTGCTACGTTATCTTATACAAAAGATTTCCCTTTTACCAATGTCATGTTACGTCAATGTCTTACCAAACATAACGTGACAATATCATTTGTCACGGTTGCCTTGCATAATGACTTATTACCGATCTTGTACAGGGGTGACCTTCATCAATATAAATGGTTTGCTATTTATTATGGCATAGTAACCATATAATATTACTTCACTTTCAGAATGTACTATCTCAGTGAATAATTCCGGATTGTTGATATCTTTCATATTATGTACTTGGTTTTAGCAGTTTGGTCTTAGCAATTATCGATTTTTCCCATTAACTGAGGTCATGCATATTTCGAAGCTATGCGAAACAATCATCATTGTATACGAGGTACTCCAAATTCTTCTACGTACAAATTCGGATGCTGGATGATAAATTACTTGTCCTCGGCACCTGCTACATGCGATTGACTCATTATTAGTTCATCCTACTTATTATTCTGGATTTATTCCAGCAAACATTACTGGGATTGATGTTGTCTTCCTTTATTAAGGAAAAATAATATCCCTAATTCGACTTTATCTTGCAATTTTCTATTTAGAATGATTTTGTAGCCGATTCGGA
The DNA here is from genome assembly GCA_009867245.2 of Adranes taylori. Lineage (NCBI taxonomy): Eukaryota > Metazoa > Arthropoda > Insecta > Coleoptera > Staphylinidae > Adranes > Adranes taylori. The sequence goes on from WYDF02258432.1 coordinate 5,100, forward strand.
TAGTCGTGCGGCGAGGCTGTCCTCATCGCTGAGCTAAGTTGCTATTCTCTTTGTAGATGGTAGCACGAGCGAATTTTGGAGTAAATTCGTCTGGACACGTACAAGTTTATCCTATCATTAGGATTACTGCAGACGAGCATACATTTTAAATCAGCTTACTTCATGGCTCTTTGCACAGATTGAAAGGTGTGAAGCGCGGACCAACTGGCAATATACATTTTATTACATGCCCCCAAATTGCCTCATTCTTCAGAGTACTTACTCATTACTTGACAAAACAGCTTAATCACTTTCCTTTTTTTTTTATTGCATCTTAGAAAGGAGGTACATAAGGCATTTCTGCGCGAATTGAACCGAATTGAGAGTCATATTCTCTCGTTCATCATTAGGGCTAGGGAATAGATATGCATTGCGTTAGGTGTGAGCTTAGAAAGGGACAGCTATTGGTGCACAAGGATGCAATTTACACGTCTTTACATGAAATAATTATTGATATTTAATAAGCTCACAAGCGATGTTTTAAGTGGCACGTAAGTACAATTACGTAGATGTGATTTCTAAAGCACAAGCGTTGGTTATTCATACACAAATGGTATTTCTTAAAATAAATTTTGCTTGTTCGATTAACGAAACTTTCCGACTACTTCTCGTATTATTAATCTATTACCACTGTTAGAGTTTTCACTACCACTAGAGTTATACACAATTCTGAGTAATCAAATATATCTCTTATTAAATAAGATCAGTTCCACCCTCATTCTTACACCTAATTCTTATATAAATCAACACATACATAGATCGTAACGGTGTTTTTATCAGCATACGCAATATCGTCATACGTCTGATACATCTAATCGTATCATATCGCTAAGTCCGCTGAGTCACCCTGTTCTTTATGAGTAGATAGTGTCACAACGTCGAGCGCGCCATTGAAGCGTCGGGAGGACGCTTTCTCATTTCCTCATACCTTTCATTTTCTCGACCACCCCTCTCCTGTATGTAGTTCGCAGAATCTGATGATTTTCGTTTGCTTATATTGTTTATTCGCGTCGCTCAGGTCCAGCATCCGACACCTGCGACCAATAAGTTGAACAAGGAACGACAAATAACTAGACTAGACTTTCTATAAACTCGAAACGTACGTACCCCTTTGCGGAGAGTTAATCTCGAGTCATGAAGTGGGTTCATCTTGAACATTATTTGATGGCTAAATAAATTTTGTTGCTTTTGTTATTTCTAAATAACGTAAATATTAAATAAAATGCTTGTTTAAAGTTGGGTAACTCCTTCCACTAAATCCGTAAATATACGTCATGTTTACAATTACAACCCGTCCACTCGCTCTTCTTTTTTCATGTACTCTACTTGTTCTTTGTAATGCCCATTTAAATCCTGCAGGCATCGTTTACTTTATTTTATCCCACCGCCGTTTCTACCAGTCCAATTTACTGCGTTTTAACTAGTGAAATTTTAAATGGGTACTAGACACATTAATTGTTTCCAGGGTTCTGGAAGGTCTATTAATAAATCTTGAAAATTATATATTACGGTCAAAGACTTTGGCAACGCTATTTGCATACCTCCACAATGCATACAGAATGATAACCTCCTTGAAAATTCGTTGATACGCATAAGAGCCGTTCGTTGAGTTGCTAATAAAAAGTATACAAAAATCACGGCGAAATAAATAATCCAATTAATTGTAGGAAGCGTGAAAGAAGAATAATGTAACCATTATACCCAAATTAAATGCATTTAAATTTTTGGGATTCCCTTTTAAAGTGATTTCCTTCTAGTTGTAAGTTGATAATGCAAGAAATGATTATTGATATTTGAATATCTTTAGAAGCTAACCGAATAGATCGAAATTAAGATGCAGGACAATGTTTTCCGTTACAATATTGACGAAAGCAACTAAAAAATTATCCTCTAGCCAGTTCTCCTTAAAAGTACAACTAAGCGATAATTTTGAATTTCGATATTTGAAGGCACCTGTGTACAACTTTGATGTATATCTAATTGTGGCAAGAAGTCAGATAAAGCGGCATGCACTGGAAATATGAAGGAACTATACAATGTCACGATAACTCTCTACACGAAGAAAGTCAATCACAGAAGACCAGTGAAAAATAAACAAGGAGACCTCCTCACCAACAACGAAGCACAACTTGCAAGGTAACGCGAATACTTCATGGAGGTACTCAATAGAGAAAGTGAGGAAGTGGCTGAACAAGAACTTGAAGAAGAGGAAGAAATTGTATAGAATAGAGCAGAAATAAATAATGTAACTAACCCGGACCCACCCCCTCAAATGAGGAGATTAGGACAGCGATCAAGCAGCTGAAAAATGGAAAACCTCCTGGAAGAGATAATATTTCATCAGAGCTCCTGTTAACTGATCTAGACTCCGCCACTGATCTTCTGTATATTCTCTTCAAAAAGATTTGGAATTGGGACCAAGAAAACTTGCTACAGGAATGGATAGAGGAATTCCTCATCAAATTACTCAAAAATGGAGAGAACATTAATTGTCATAATTGTAGCGAAATCACCTTACTAGTAATTCCAAATAAAGTGTTGACGCGGGTGATACTCAACAGAATCAAAGCTACAAGTGGAAATACAAATAAGTAAGGAGCAAACAGGGTTTAGAAGTCATCATTCTTGTACCGACCAAATTGACACGCTTCGTATTTTTATCGAACAGTCAAATAAATTTATCACTAGCCTTCATCTTTTGTTCCTAGATTTTGAAAAGGCCTTCGACTCCCTTAAAAGGAGCAGTATGTGGAAAACCTTGCAGAAATACGGAATATTGGAACATAACAAACGTAATTAAAAAAAACATACTACAACTGCACATGCCGTGTCACATATACAAGAGGAAATTCAAGGAATCATTCGCAGTAAACTCAGGAGATCTCCAGGGATATATTTTGTCCGCAACAATCTTTTTATTCATTTTGGATGAGGTGATAAGGAAAGTCACGCATGGAAAAAAGACGGGCATACAGTGGAAGCTGACTGAAAGCTTGGAGGATCTAGATTGTGCAGATGATATTTCCCTACTGTCACAGAACCATCTTAATATGGAAAAGAAACTCCAAGACCTCGAGTGCGAAGCCAACATGTTGGGTCGGAAACGTAGAAGAGTTTATGTGCCTTGGGAGCATAGTGACCCTTGATGGTCATGCAAGAGAGATTTCCACAACAACCAAACTCCACAACGACCAAGCTCCGAATATTCAGAACCAATGTGAAAACGATGTTATTTTACGGTTGTGAAACTTGAAAGGTCAGCTCCAATATCAACAGAAGCTTGCATATCTTCCCGAATTGATGTATCAGAAAAATTCTACGAATATTATGGCCAAATGTGATATCTAACGAAGATCTTTGAATACAAGCGAGAGAGAAATCCTTCTCCATTCAAACCAAGAAAAGAAAATGGAGGTGGATGGTCATACCCACTGAAAAAAGTAGGATGCTGTGGGAAGACAAGGTTTGTTCTTGAATCCGCATGGAAAAAGGAAACGTGGAAAAGCTTAGACATCATGAGGAAGGCCTGCAGATGAGGCAAAGAAGGAACGAAAAACTTTTACAGCGCTGAATGTCCACGCTAGAAATAGAGTACACTGGAGAAACTGCGTCGAAGTCCTATGCTCTGGATAAGAGCGAAAGGAATTAATAGTAGTAGTATAGTAATAGTAGAATTGTGGCAAATTGAGTCTTGCTTCTTAAGATCAATTCAGTAGAATCTGATTAAATGACGGCAATTGATGCTGCTTTGTTTCTATCTAATATACTTAAGAAGCTTTTTAAACTTTAAAATATGCAGCTAATTATATGTTAGTAACCATCAACAGTAACAGTAACAAATATTTGTAGAAAGTTACGGTAGAAAGTTACGGAAAGTTACGGAGGCACTTTCCTGATTGATTACACAATTCATAGCTTCAGTTATGTGTACTCAAAGTGACTCAAGAGTGGCCGCAGGCCGCGGCGAAGCTGTCCGCACCATAGGCAAATTCAAGAACTGCTCTGTTAGAAATTTCCCAAAAATGAATCAAAGAGTAGCCGCAGGGACTGGAGGATTCATAAGTTGGCGAATTTGTGCTTAGACCATATTTTAAATATCAAGACCGTCTAGCGTGCGAAGCCAGTCTAGCTACGTGTTAGAAATTCTTCTCCAGAGCAAATATGGGAACCAGGGCATATGGATAGCAGATATGGATAGGCGATTTATAGGTTAGACTCGTGGTAAGGAAGTTATTCGTATATAGTAAAGAGTTACATTAATTTTGTGAGAAAAAGACAATTGATGAAATGAATGCTAATGAAGTACATGAAGAGAATGTTAGGGTAGAGAAATCGACGCCCAGTGGGATGGTGTTACAAGAGCTGCTTGTAGTAAAATGTTGGGTGTATGGAGTGGAAATGATGGTAAGTTACGAAAGGAAAGTGATGGCAGATTGCAATAAGAGAATTGTTAAAAAGGCATATCAGGAAGCAATGGTTTGTATGAGGGCCGAAGAGAATGAATGGGTGAGAGACAGAAGAGGTTTATATGAGAGGAGTGGATGGTCTATGTGCGAGCAGTTTGGTAGAATCAAGTTTGAAATGTGAACAGAAGTTGAAAAATGTAGAAATGTAGGAGAGAATTAGAATAAGTAGAGATAACAGGAAATATGTACGTTTGATGGTGGAACGGATGATGCCTGAATATTTAAAAACTGGGATGAATATCAGCGATAAGAGAATGATAGGGAGATTTAGGTGTGGTAGCGAGGAAACGGGAAATAAATATTTGATGGATGAGAAGTATCGAAGGTGTAGAATTTGTGAACTGGAGGATGAAAAATGGGAGCATTGGGTGAATGAGTGTGAAAGAATGGAATGGACGGATGAACAAAGAATGGAGGCTGGAAATTGGAGGAAGTATATGGAACCAGGGGTGAAGAATACGTACGAAATGAATAAGATTATGGGTTTAGAAAGAGAGAATAGTAGGAGTAAGGAAGAGAATGAAGAGAGGAGGTTGAATGAAATAAAACATTAATATACAAAATGAGTAGGTTTGGAGGGGAGGATGAATTGTGGGATCACTGGCTGAATTCGTGTGAGGGAATGGAATGGGTGGAAAAGCAAAGATTGAATGCTGGGAATTGGAGCAGTATTTGGGTCATGGAGAGAAGAATACACGTTTAATGGAACGATTTTGGGAGAGATTAGAAAGAGTGAAAGGTAGGAGTAAGAGGAAGAAGGCAGAGAGGAGGTTTAACGGAGAAGGAGGAAAAGATTGTTTATTGGTTGAATTTTTTTTTCTTACTAATAAAATAATAAATTAACGTAATAATAATTTAATATATTATACTATTTATTAATGCAGCAAGGACATCAATTTGATACAGTGCTCCTTCTCTTGAAAATTGAAAAGCACCACACCTAACAGAAGATTAATTTACTTTTTTAAGTGGTTTCTTATTCTTTTATGTAAAGACATTCGTTTGCAATTCTATCTTTAGCTACATCACGCAAATCGTACAATGCACATGATGAATTATGATTAATGCATGTGGATGACAGTATTTGATTAACACTAAATAATTTTATCTAATACTAAGCAAGGAGATATGAAGTTTTGATAAATTACTCTTGCAATGAAATTGATAATCTGGTAGTAATTCAAGTTGAATGCGAACATGTAATTATTAATTTAAATTAATATGTTACTTATTTACTGTTTCATAATTAATGTATAATATCACTTTGATATTATCGAGGAAATTAAAAATTACAGGCTTATATAATGAAGATATTTAAATTGATTTCTCAAAATATTCTATATAAACAAAAGTAATATAGAAGGAACATTAGAAGACATAAAAACAGTTTTCTAAGTCTTATGATATTTTTCATCTTCTAGTTAAAAAAAAATTGAAATAACAAATACCTGTTATGAATAACAAATACTAATAACATGTACCAGTACTACGTGTACTACATGTACTACCTGTATTACCTGTACTACTTGTACTAACTGTACTATCTGTACTACCAGTACTATTAGTACTACTAGTATTAACAGTGCTACCAGTACTATTAGTACTACTAGTATTAACAGTGCTACCAGTACTACCAGTCTTACCAGTCCTACCAGTCCTACCAGTCCTACCAGTCCTACCAGTCCTACCAGTACTACCAGTACTACCGGTACTACGAATACTACCAGTACTGTCAATACTGCCAGTTTTACCAGTACTACCAGTACGATCAGTACTACCCGTGCCACCAGTACTATCTAGACTACATTGACGCCTGTATTGCCTTTTACTGCCTGTAGTACTTTTACTATCGGTACTACTTTTACTGCCTGTACTACCTATACTACTTGTAATAACTTGTACTACCTGTACTACCTGTACTAATAACGAACACCTGTTGAAATAAGAAATAAGTCATCTCTGGCCGAGAATATTTGGATTTGTGAGTTTTTTGTGCTCAAAATTCTTGATCTCAACAAGTCATACTTTTCCATCCTATACCTTTAATGACATATAGAACTAAGAAAATCACTTTACATAGAAAATTACAAAAAAAAAGAAGACACAACAAAACAAAAACATCCACTAATTTATCAGAAGGAATATGGCATCTGCCCCTTTATTTCATCCTATTAATGCCATTCCCTCTTTCTTCTCTCGTCAATAATTTTATACATCATCCTTATATCTTTTATTCCTCCTCCAAAACACACTCTTAAGTTACCCGTAAAACACCTTTCTTCATGACTCCAACTCATTCCCGTATATTAATTCACATAGTACGTCCACCTTTTCTCATCTCTTCCACATAACCTACATATTTTCTCGCTCTCATCCTCTCGCCACTTGTTTCCTCTTTCCTTACTCTCACATCTAAATCCCGCAATCATTCTTTTTCTTTTCCATGCTTACATCTGCTTTCATATCCTCTAGCATTCCGGTTCCATTCATTATATTGAAATATTTCCTATTACTTATATCTGCTATTTTATTCCCAATATATCTCTTATCTCAACTTAATTTACAGCTTTGTCCACATCACATATTTTATCGAACCATTTTTCTACTGACCACTCTGTTATTCCATATACTTTCTTCCACTCTTTTGTCTATTTATTCAAATAGCTACCACTTCTTGTACACTCCAGACTTTTCAAATAAACCATTTTCACATTTTTACAAATATCCCACCCTTATCCATCTTTCTCTCATACTTTACTAACTTCTTTATACCTGTATTCCAACATTTACTCATCTCACATTCTTGCAAAATTATCTCACTCGGTCTTGACTTTTCAAGTCCATTTATTCTCTCCAATACTTCACAGATCAACCTTTCCATTTCCGCTCTTTTTGTTGTACACTATACTTCCGTTCCTTATAACAATATATTTTGCACACAAACTTCCATTATTGTGATTTTCATTTTCACCGTATCCTCAAATTTCCTTTCCAACACACATCTTAAGATTTCCATTGCTACTCATGCTGTTTGCACTGCCAACTTTACATGTCCTTTGCAATTCCTGTTATAATTTATCGTAAAACCTAAATAGTTAGTTAGTTTAGTTAATTCCTTTCGCTCTTATCCAGAGCATAGGGCTTCGACGAAGTTTCTTCAGTGCACTCTATTTCTAGCGACAACCTTCAGCTTCGCAAAAGTCTTTCCTTCATTCTTTGCCTCTTGATCTACAGTCTTTCTCCATGATGTATATGGTCTTTCACGTTTCCATTTTCCCTGCTAATTCCAGAACAAAAACTTGTCTCTCCACAGCATTCTGGTTTATTTCTTCTCTTGATTTGAATGGAGATGGATTCTTCTCTTGTTTCATTTCAAAAATCTTCTTTAGATAGCACATTTTGCTAGAAGATTAGGAGAATTTTTCTGAAGAATCTAGTCATGAAGACCTGCAAGCTACTGGTTATTTTGAAGATGACCTTCCAAGTATCACAACTATATAATAGCACTACTTTCATATTGGTTCTGAATATTTGGAGTTTGTGAAAATCTCTCTTGCCCTCCAGAGTGGATACAGCTAGATAAGCCCCATTTGCCTTTTGATTTATTGCTTCATCTGCAGCTGCATTGTTAACTCTCAGTGTTCTTAATCTCTTCTGTTTATCTTTATAATCTTTGGTTTGGAAGAGTTTACTTTCAGACCCACCAGCTAGGCTTCACTCTCGAGATTCTGGAGTTTCTTTTCTACACTAATATGGTTCTGTGAATGTAGGTAGATATCATTTGCAAATTCTAGATCTTCCAATTCGTCAGTCAGCTTCTACTGTATGCCTCTCTTTTTTCCATGCGTGACTTTCCTCATCACCTCATCCAGAACCAATCGAAAGATTGTTGGGGACTGAATACATCCCTGACGAATTCCTGCCTTGACTGCGAATGGTTCCGTGATTTTATCCTCGTGGATGTCACGGCGTGTGTAGTTGTCGTATATTTCTTTAATTACTTTTGTTATCCTCTCCGGTATCCCGTATTTCTTCAACGTTTCCCACATACTGTCCCTTTTAAGGGAATCGAAGGCCTTTTACGAACAGAATATGAAGGCTGGTGATAAATTCTAACTTTACTTGGAATTAATAGTAGGGTGATTCCTCTCCAATTATGACAGTTAGTGGTGTCCCCTTTCTTGGGTAATTTAATTAGGAGTCCCTCTCTCCATTCCTGTGCAATATTATTGCTCTGGTGAAATATTATCTGCTCCAGGAGTTTTTCCAGTTTTCAGCTGCGTGATCGCTGCCTTGATCTCGTCCTTGGAGGGTGGGTCCGACTCCTTCTCTATTCATGTCCTACACCTTCTCTAGTCTGTCCAATTTCTTCCTCTTCTTTAGCCTCTTCCTCGCTTTCTCTATTGAGCATCTCCATGAAGCGTTCGCGCCACTGTGCAAGTTGTGCTTCCTCGTTGGTGAGGACGTCTCCTTGTTTATTTTTTACCGATCTTCTGCGGTTGACTTTCTTCTTGGAGAGAGTTTTCGTGACATCGAACTTGCTTTTTTTGCTGTTCTTCTCACCTCCGTACTTACACACCAGAACTTTCTTTTTTTACATATTCTTCTGTAGACCTCTTTTCTCCAGTAACTTGTTCATTCTTTCAATCATTTATATCATTTCTTCTCTTGCTTCATCCGCACAAAATCATCCGCATATTCCAATAATCATACATTCCCTTTCCCAAATACCACCACTCCACATTGTCCGTTTCTCAACACATTTACCACCCACTCATTGGACATCCCTCTCTTACTCTCTTCTTTCTGTCATACGATTCAGAGATGCAATTCCCCACTCTTCCTCTTACTTTTGTCTCTTCATACATTCCTCTTACGATCCAAATTACTCTTTCTAACATTCTGACTTTTTTCATCCTCACCTATAGTTTCTCTCATCCATAGTAAATCCAAACACATTACATATAGTTTCTTTCATGTACAACTTTTGATTCATAAGGTCAAATTATCAATTGTGCCTTTTCCATTTATAAATCCTCTCTGCGGTTTTGACAACACCCATATATCTCACGGCCCTTTTTTTCATTATTCTTCCAAATAACCTAAACACTTCATTTATTTTTGTAACCCCCCTATAATTCTTCATTTGCATTATCCACTTTGCTCTCTTATATATTAGGAGTTTTTCAAGTTCTTTCTATTCCTCTGGCATACTTTTCCTTTCATTCCAAATCTCATTAAATCCAAATGTTACTTCTTCTAATACTTCTTCTTTCTTTATATCCTCTTCATTCGCGTCCGTATCATTTCCACTCATCCTGCACTCACCCTTCTCTTCCTTTTCTCTTTGCCCATATCCACTTTGCATTTGTTCTCTCACTCTTTTGTACTTGCCATGTACTCTTCTCTATCATTCCCTATCGCCCTATGCATTCTTAGATACTTCCATACACGTTTCTAATCCGTTCTTTTTCCTCTGCCTCCCCCATTTCTTTACAATTTCTTCTTACTTCTTTGATTTTACTCTATGCTTCATTGTACTCTTTGCCACCTTCGTTACCTTTATCTCTTTACTCCAGTCTTCTTCAAAACCATTCCAGTTCTCCCTAGTTTTCTTTCCATTATTTTAACCTCTACCTTTTCATATTGCTGTGTTTGGTCGGAAAATTGAAATCCTTGCAAAATTATATGTCATGTACACCGATCAGGTTACATATTGGTTTTGTGCCATTTCAAACAAAACTATGAAACATTAATAGCTTCAAATCTACTCCGCTTAAAAATCTAGGTCGTTTTAGTTCAACATTTCAACTACACCCGAAACAAATACCAAGATGTTGTGAATTTATTTTTGCCTATGGGAAAAATCCTCCCTACTAATGTATGAGCTATTAGATTTTATTTCTTTTAGTAGAAGTTTCAATTAAAAACTGATTTAAAGTCCATACTAGCGAAAGTCAGAAAACGAGCCAATAAAAACTACGACACTGCGGGAAGTCTTAAGAGTTGTTATGTCAAAACTCCAGTCTTTCAGTTTTTAGGCTTGAAACATCAAGGAAATTTGCAAAAAACATTTGCAGAAATTTTACAAATAGATTCCTAGCGCTAATCTATATGAACTTTACATGGACCATCTCGTTAAGTGATTAATTTCTTAGATGTCCTTGAGTCTCACAAAGTTATCCTTAGACGCTCAGATATGTCCTTAGATGTCCTTAGACGTTATTAGATGCATAGAGAAGTCCTTAAATGTCATTAGGCGTCCTCAGACGCTCACGTTTTTTTACATTTTTAATAGGCCTGTGGGCGCAGCTGTAGCAATTAAGTACGTTAAATTTATACGAGTATAATAATTGTATTGCCGACATATGTTATACTAATTTTATGGTAACTAAAATATTTTAATTTCTTTTGACTAATAATCCTTTCATGATTTGATAAATTTATAATCCACTATTGTGCCAAGTGTCAGGTCTTACCTCCAATTCACGCATACTAGATGCCTCATAACCTCGCTTAACATAATAAAGACTGAAAAGAGATGGAAAGAGTATAGCGTCATCAGACTTACTATACACATACACCCCTACACATACCCTCCCTTTTACGAAAAGAAACGGTCCACTTCATTGATACACGTGCCCAGCGCTCAACATACTATATACATATTACGTATATTTGAAGGGTGCATACCCCCCGATAATTTCTAATCGCTCCCACCACTATAAACGAGATACAAGCATATTAGTATTACGCGAACTTTAGACTACGTTATATGTCCATATATTAATTTATTGTTTATAAGTTTATTAAAATATAACAATTTGTGGTGACATACATTTTAGTGCGCCTGAATGTAGCCATAACCTCAAACAACAAACACGTGCTTCGAGGATTTGCTTATTCGTTTTCCTTTTAAGGATAACACATATAAATTTTTAAATGGGATACTTGTGTTACGATTGATGTGATATTTAAAATTTTAATATGCATGCATACTTAATTAATTATGGATTTTAAAACTTTTAATTAATACACAAACTGAAGTTTTAGTTTATAACATTTTAGGATGACTAATAAATATAAAAAGAAACTAACGGATTGCGGTTAATTATTTCATTAGTAAAAGATTAGTAATGTAATGAACATTATCTTTTGGTGATTCGTTTTTAATTTATTTAATTTATATAAATCATCCATGTTTATTCTTAAACTTCCTTTAAGTAGTCGCTTCGGTAACATCTGATGGGAGTGAATCCATAGTGCAAGGACTCAAGTGTTTCCTTTAATTCTTATTGCATCGTTCAGCTCTTTAGTTTCATCTGGTGACCTTGCAACTGAAAGTTTGATCCTCTTATGGAGATAAACAGGGAGGGGTAGCTGTCCCCTCCCCCTACCCTCCTACTTATTTCCCTCTTCTCTACGATAGCATTCTGATTAGTATAAGATTGGGCGCATCATGACAAATGGCTGGCTAGCTTGATTTAAAAGCTGCTAAAACCTATGTACGCCCATGGATCCTCTAGGTTACAGGTGTAAAATCCAATTGGGATCTTGTTAAGTTTTAATTAAGTCACCAGTACTCCTGCGTAATGTTAATGCTGCAAGACACATTGTAATTTCACATCGAATAACCATTTAAAATTTGTTTCATCTTTGCAAATTTCATATAAATTGTGCAAATTCCATTCGTCGAGGGAGATCCTCGGATAATAAATTCTGCACTTTAATGTGTAATGTAGGGACAATTTTGATTTGTGGTTTGTTGTTTCCCTACACATTCGGATTTGAATTGACTACATCAGAAATGTAAAAGAATGCTTCGAACGAGCGTAATGATTTATTGATAACAAATTAATAATTTAATTGTATATTAAATAACTTATTACTTCCTGATAGTAATAAAATTGATATAATAAATTGTGATAATAAAATTGAACGCGGTCTGTTCCCGTTGATAGCTAAGGGCCACTGTTTGATGGTACTTCTCCAGCGCACTCTATTTCTAGCGAGGACCTTCAGCTCGGCAAAACTCTTTCCTTTCTTCTTTGCCTCTTCATCCACAGTCTTTTTCTATGATGTCTTTGGTTTTTCACGTTTCCTTTTTCCTTGCGGATTCCAGAACAAAACTTGTCTCTCCATATCATCCTGTTTTTTTTCGGAGGTTACGACTAATCCGCCTCCATTTTCTTCCCTTGATTTGAATTCAGATGGGTTCCTCTCTTACTTGGTTCCAAAGATCTTCGTCATATGGCACCTGTAAGCAATTGGTGATTTTGGACATTCCAAGTCTCCGTGACAACCGTATAGCACAGCAATAGCACAGCCACATTGGTTCTGAATATTTGGAATATTGGTCGTTGTAGAAATATTTCTTATCCTCGAGAGTGGATGCAGCTGAATGAAGGCCCCATTTGCCTTTCGGATTGTTGCTCTGATATCTGCAGCTGCACCACCGTCATGGGTCCCTATGCTCCCAAGGTACGTGAACTCTTCTACATTTTCGTTGTCCTCATTTTTCACTCTCAGTGTTTTTACATCTCTTGTGTTTATCTTCATAATCTTTGTCTTGGCGAAGTTTACTTTCAGACCCACCATCTTAGTTTCGCACTCGAGGTTTTGGACTTTCTTTTCATTAGAACATTATAACTTTTAATTACAAATCAATGTGATTTTTCAGCTTGCATGTTGGGCCTTTTTACAAGTTGGGCAATTGCTGTTACTCAGAGCTACGCCAATACCATCACCTGCTTTCAGTCAACTGCTGGTCTCGTACATAATTATAAACAAAGTGGAATGCCATAGTTCGCATAGATAAGTTGTGCAGAAGAGCATAAGATATCGTAAGGCGAATCTATAGACTACAGGATATGAAATTGCTCTTCTAGAACTTATTTAAGAGCAATACATTGCGAATCCGCATTTGAATATGTTTCGATTGCGTCTGGTCATATTATAACGGTGGTATCGTTGGAATTCAACGATCAGTATTTGTAGATGGCTTCTGATGTCATCTTGTATATTCACAATGATGTCACAAACGTCGAATAATTGTTTTTGCCAACATTACCATACGCAATGGCATTACAGCTCATCAAAAGCTCGAGACTCCTCCCTACGCCCCGCCACGCATCTCGTTCCATCGCTCGCCCGCCGCCGAGATGTCCCAGCCATCGAATGCGAGCTTTTTTTTACTTCAGTCACGAACGTAGGATCTTCGTAGAGTTCAAATATCTCGTCGTTATTTCTGACCCGCCAGACACCGCTCTCGCGCACCAGACCAAATACACGTCGGTCATCATGTGCGATGAGTACCCACGTGTCACTCCCGTATATTACTAATGGCCTTATGATAGTTCTATAAATCTTCTTTTTGCGTTTCCACGACAGTAAGTGAGATTTTAAAAGCTTCTGCAGACTGAAATATGCCTTGTTTCCCGCTTTGAGGCGCTCTTTTATTTCAAACTGAGTGTTATTGTTCAGTGAAAACGGAGCCAAGATACATAAAAATAAGTTGAAAAGCTTTTCTAAGTTTCCTTTCTCTTCTAGCGAGTAAGTCCATGTCATCGGCATAAGCCAGATATTGCACAGAGCGATTGAACAGAGTTCCTCCGGGGTTTGGTACAATCTTCCTTACAATACTCTCCATAGTGTATTTGAAGAGAAATCATGAGAGGCACCCCCTTACCTTAGGCATCTTGCGATACCAAACTCCCTGGATATTTTGTCAGGTATGGTAACTTGACAGCTTGAGTATATTAGCGTCATTCTGATAAGCCTAATCAACTTTTGCGGCACACCGAGCGGAGCCAAAGTGTCGTACAAATCTGGTCTATCTACACTGTCATAAGCTTGATAATTAGCTATGAATAACTGGTAAATTCATAGCACCTGGTTGTGAAAATTTGATCAGTAGTTGTTCTGTCTCTCCTAAAGCCGCACTGATAATCACCCAAGTCT
>WYDF02258443.1:0-19563 GCA_009867245.2 Adranes taylori
ACTTTGGCGAAACGTCGGCAAAACAAAATGCCCAATACGCGGGGCACAACCCGGAATAATAACAACAATACACATATGTATATATATATATATATATGTACGGAACGATACGAGATGTTAATGTATCAACCCCTACTAAATTCATTATGGAATTAGCTTATATCCGCTATAGGTTAAATGAAAATGTTTTAAATAGAATAACTTTAAGACGTAAATAACTTGAATGATGACGATTAGATGAGTTAGTCTAATTTCAAATACCTGTCGATGACATGTGTATACAAATAGCTTAAAAAAGCCAGAACGGCGCAGATACGTATTACTAGTATTAGGGAACTCTCATCAGTACTCCCTTTTAGTAGTCGTCGACCTAACAACTACACCACGCCTGAATGTTTAAGCTATTTCAAAATTCGTGTTAAATGTTGCATGTCGTCTATTTACAACTTTCTTCGTAACAAGTAGGCGAAACGGAACTAACTCAGTTGAGACAAATCAGTAGGTGTTACTTCTTCTCAACAACCGTAATTATATATATATATATATATATGTACGGAACGATACGAGATGTTAATGTATCAACCCCAACTAAATTCATCATGGAATTAGCTTATATCCGCTATAGGTTAAATGAAAATGTTTTAAATAGAGTAACTTTAAGACGTAAACAACTTGAATGATGACGATTAGATGAGTTAGTCTAATTTCAAATACCTGTCGATGACATGTATATACAAATAGCAGAAAAAGCCAGACCGGAGCAGACACGTATTTCTAGTATTAGGGTAACTTTCATCAGTACTCCTTTTTAGTAGTCGTCGACCTAACAACTACACCACGTCTGGATGTTTAAGCTATTTCAAAGTTCGTATTAAATGTTGCATGTTGTCTATTTACGGCTTTCTTTTTAACAAGTAGGCGAAACGGAATTAACTCAGTTGAGACAAATCAGTAGGTGTTAGTTCCTATCAACGTGTTAGTAACTCATCTAATCGTCATAATTCAAGTTGTTTACGTCTTAAAATAACGTAATTTAAAACATTTTCGTTTAAAATAATTTATCTTGATCTATAGCATTCACAATAACTTTTACTTTTTGTTCTAAATAATGCACTTCTTCATCCTCGATTTCGAAGCAAAAATTATCTTCAGTACGTTTCCTCTTGAAAGCCAACGTACTTAATTGCGAAGTATATTTATTGTTTATTTCGTGTCACAATACTTTAACTTACAGATGATTGAGTGGTTTAGTCACTCAAATCTGTAACGTCACGCTGTAATTTATGGGGGCCTACTATAAATACTTCATGTGTTTGACAGTTTCATTTGAAAATCGAAAATTCAATATAGCGACTGACAGATCATTTTCAATCTAGGATGGTTTAGTTCTGGCCTGAGATGCTTTAGTTATTGTACGACGGCTTAGCCAAGTGGTTAAGTTATATTGATCGCGACATCCATTTCTTCAGAAAATGCAAAATGCTTCGTGGTGATCTAACATTATAATAATTTGTAGTAAATCCAATAATGTGAACAACCTTGGTAAATATTTTAAAATAAATAACACTCCATTTTGCTTGTTTTTTTGCATCAAATGTACAAAGACGTGAAATCGCCAAATCATTCAACACGTGAACACAATATAGTGAATCTTAAAATGTTTTATATATATATATATAAACGTTTGTTAAATTTGACTAAACACGATATAAAAAGTATTAAAAATAAGAATAAGTAATAACAATCGCTCATTAAATACAATCTCTATTTGTGTCATTACAATTATAGTATAAATCATTTGATTTTGTATTGAATTTTCATATTTGCGTAAATTTTATTAATATGCGAAAATGCCGTGTCGCACAAAGTTGCGTTATGCGAACTGGAAATAAAAGATAAAAATAGAGAAATACAACAATTGGTTTTGCGTCGGTGTAGTGGAGTGTCAATCAAAAAATTAAACTTCGATATAATCTAAACCACATATAAATCCAATTAATGTTGTTAGATCTTTAGATATATTCAATCATCATCACTGATGATTTAGAAATTAGGATCCAAAGACGATTAGATCCTAAATTCTCATATGCTATATTTTTAAGTAAATGTTTTGGCCTGATGATGCTTCACATATAAGTGAAACCGGTCTCAATAAATTAAAACAAAATAAGGAAGTAAATTTTCTAATAAAACATTTATTAAAGAACCTTATTATTAATCAACGTTTATAATATAATTAGATTTAAACATGGAAGACATACTAGAAGAAAACAAAACATAAATCACAAAGCATAAATGATTAAGAACGTTCTTGATAGAGAAGCAACAGCGGATACCATATAAAAATCTTGGTCAAAGCATGAGAATTTAGTTTAGAAAAGGAAATGCAACCAGAGTTTATCCGCGAGGGTCGTATGACTGCCGCGGATAGCGAAAAAACGCGGATGATTTGTATAATTGCAGACAATAGGAGACAAGCAAAAAGAAAAATTATTCCAGCTTAAAAATTGTAGTTTGAAATATAATATAAACAGGGAAAATGTTTACAGTACAGTAAAAATACTTATATTTTACCAGATATAACCTAAATACAATAAAAAAAAAGAGAACTTATGGCGTAGCCAAGGTTGTAAGTAAACAAATAAAACAAAAACAACAGAGTTGCCTCGAGTCACAATTTTAAAACAAATCAGTCACTTGCTTTTGTTTCATGCTGAGGAAGCACTTGTTCTTTATTCCTGATTGAACTTTTCTTAGCATAAGCCAATTACGCGTCGTCATCTTTCTCCTCTGAATATTGTAGCATCTTTACTTTCAGTATGCTTTTCGTTAAGTCCCCTTGCATTGTTTGTGATTTCTGTGTCCAACAAGCGTGCGATTCCCGGATCACTAGCGTCACAGTTCAGCCACTCTATAATGTTCTCTTCGTCGACATTCTCTCTGGACGGAACTGGCTTCAGTAAGTCAACCAGACTAGCGGCAGGCAGGTTTTTATTATATTCTATGGTTGTCATTTGATTCGACATTTAGCAAGAGTTTCCTCCATCACTACAAGCGTTGAGAATGCTTTCTTAGATATGGTGTCCAAGATTTTGTAACTTTTTCAGTCACAGTCTTCTTCAATTTTCGACATTAGCAATTTTTGTTCTGTAAGTTTTCTTCAAGGTTGCAATAACTTCTTGAGCCATGGGCTGCACTAGCGCAGTAACATTTGAGAAACCAAAAACTTTGCAAATATTTGCCCGTCACTGAATTTGTGTCCAAAACTTTTTTGATTCAAGATGTTTACGCACTTGAGACACACATATCTTTTCTAACCACTCTTGAAATATTTGTTGGTTTATCCATCCTTTTTTTCCGTTGAAATGAATCCTCTGGATTAAAGATTTTAACGGAAGAATGATTAACACTAATTAGAGTTTATTTCATTCTTTCTCTTACCCACCTGCACAATGAATATAAATAACAGGTAACAGGTGAAGTAACAATTTGGCTACTTAATGCTACTTACAGACAAGGAATAATACACGGATAGTCAATATTTTGATCCAGATCAGCTAACAAATGATTTTTTTATAGAAAACACGACACTTTTGAATTTAAAATATGACGCTACTTTTTAGAGCCATTTTTATCTTTCTTATATATTTTCATTTGTCTCTTTTTATTTTGAAACTGTACTAACTAGTTACGAGATGGAATCCCATTCTATCCTTGCTTTTCTATCTATGTTTCTATCAATACCATCTAGTCAAAACTTTTTCTTTAATTTTTTTCATCCCTGCTACTTCCAACACATCCTTTTTACTTTATTATCCTTCTTGTCAAGTATGTTTTCCTCTCCCATTACTATTTCCTCGCCATATACTCATCAGATGTAGTACATTGTATATTTATTGCCTCTTTCCTTCTCCTTTTCTTCCCATGATTGTAATTTTGCTAAAATTGGTCTACTTATAGCATCAAGTATTCTTCTCTCTAATCTGTATATTTCTTGTACTTATATTCTACAATTCAATCTTCTCGACACTTCATCCTTTAGGGGAGAGAGTGTTAAGAAGTGTATACGAGGACTGTATGCATGAATGTAGAAAGGAGCTGAATAGGAATGAATGGGGAAGAGAAAGATAAAAGCTTATGAAGAGGTCAATTGTGTTTTGTGGGAAAAAAGATGCATGAAGGGCTATGGGCCTTTGAAGAGATAGCGCAAAGATTGAAAGACCTTGATAACAAGGAAAGACAGGAGAGGATAACAGCTTGTAGATGGGGGCGTAGAGAGGGGAAGTAGGTATTGGATGGATGAAGATATGAGAAAATTAAGGAAATGTGGTTTGGACAAAGAAGATTGAGAGCATTTGGTCAATAGGTGCGTGAGGATATCTTGTAGTGAAAAAGAGATAGAAATGGCGAGGGATTGGGAATTCTTTTTTGGGGAAGAAGGGAAGAGACTGGAATTAGTGAGGAAAGTGTATAAGACACTAATAAAAAAAATTGTAACGCTCCCTAAATCTAAATAAACATTTTCAGTAAACATGGGGGAGGGTTTTCAATTCTATTGTACTTTCTTTTTGTTTGTTTTATAGTTTTCTGTTATTAAAAAACAGGAAACTAGAAACGATCATGAATGCGTTAAATGGAGGAGAATTGTAAAACAAAGAACAGAAAATCAGTGAGTATGATGAAGTGAAACGAGCTTTTTCTCTTCTCTCCGAATTAAGAATGTTATAGCTTACAAACAATGCTATTCTTTTTGTTAGTGCCGGAGTATGTCTGCCAAACGGATTTCGACGCCGTAATATTTAGCTTGATACTTAGTACTTCGATTTTGATTGTAGATTAATATAAGTGATTAACTTAATATTGCCTATGGCACTACTTAAGGCAGCGATAATCGCTTGCTGACCAAAAGATAGGTCTGATTATTGTAATTGCAAATTGTGACTCAGGGATGTGCGATAATGTTCGCTATAATAACGGAGATCCCAATTCAAAATTGTGTCTCCTCGATATTAGATGTGTGGGCCTTTTATATCCGAATTTTGGCGGTGATACACTCCTTGTGTATTATATGTAGCGGTTTAGGCTTTACGTGACCAAAAGCTCGGGAAGCATTGAATCGAAACAGCCTTCTCCTAAAATTGTCGGACAACGTAGAATCACAACCAATAAAGTTGACGGTTAGGCTGTTAAAAACAGAAAAGACGAAATTCGTAGCAGGTTATTGAAAATTCTCCTAATCAAAAACATCTAGAAGCTTGCTAGTAAAATTGCTAGATGAATAAATAGAATTAATAAAAATAATTTTGTACGTTACAGTCCTCATTTCAATGAATTAAAACTAAGTGTTCCAAAAGCTCCATATATTTCATACATTTAACAAACCAAAGCCTCCAGCCGGTGAATGGTGACAGTTTACACAGCTACGAGGATTGAATGTTTAAACTTGACCCCTTTGGGGAAACAATTACCCCTTCTTCAGAAGAACTGAATAAATAGCTAAGTTACTAACAACAAATTGATTAAAGCAAATAAATAATATCTTCAGCATGTCTTTAATGTCACTGTGACAAAATTATTGTCTTAACATTTTCGTTTTAGAAAAAAAAATTATTGATTATATAGAATGTAATAGTTTACTATATACATTTTTAATAATTTTAGTAGCAAAAGCTGCTAAGATGTTTAAGAAAATTTTAGTTTTTCATTTTACAATTTGTCTACGCCATATTAATGCCGTACTGAAACGTTCTGTAGGCGTTGTTTACGGAAATAAACTGAAGAGAGTGATGCCCTCTATGGATAAATTAATGAAACATTTTTTAAAATTTATAATAATTTGGACATTTAAATTATTGATTTGCTTAAATCAAAATACTTTTACAAAAGTTAATCCTGTTATACATTAACTGGATTATGGTCATTACATATTTACAAATTAAAATTTCAAAGAAAATATTGAAGAATTATCAATATGTCAATATAATACATTTCAAATATCAGAGTAACCAATTTGACAAAGTCAAACTCAGAAACTAAATTCCCTAGACGAACTAAAAATAATGAGAGGTAGATCCAGAGGTACCCGAATAATCGAATAGTGCCATCAGTTTAAATTCTTTTTTATTTTACTACCCGAAAAAATGTTGAGCAAATAAAACACCAGATAAGAAATGTCACGAATAACCCTTATAACAATGAAGCACCAGAGACACAAGTGACACCCTCTGCAATTTATAATAAATGAACCCTAATATTAATTGGAGTTCATTTATTCAAGAATTTTGATAGGTCTTAACCGACCTGCTTGTTGATTAAGTCATCACCATTTTTCCGTTCATTGACTTATATATATATATATATATATATATATCTATATATATATATATATGCATATAAGATGTGTTTAGCAAAATTTACTTTTTTCATTGTTAAACCTGATAGAGTTGAAATGTTCTCACGTTCTAACTTTGAAATTTCTTAAAGTTAAACCCACATAAAAAGAGTTACTGGTATTGCAATTGAGTCGATAAATACCACAATGATCAATTAAAGGAGTTTGGTCTTTATTGTTTCTCATTCTGTTCAGGTCATTGGACGTGTGAAAGGCTATTTTGATATTATGTTTTTTAAAAACTTTAGTGAATCTGTTGCAATGGTTGTTTAGATAAGTTAAAGAATAATATTTTATTATTTGAGCAAATATAGCTATTGGTTAAATTGGTGTCCAGCTTATTAAATTTATCTAGGAATAATTTGAGAATAGTATTATCTTCGAAACCATTTTTTGACGCTATCCCTCTAATCGTGTTAACCTCAGCAATAAAAAGATCTTGATGTTGTGTTAATAAAAAGCCTCTCTTTAAAAATCGCAAACTAAAATATTAAAAAAGTCTATGAAAACAAAATACATATAGTTAACTTAACGAGAACAAACTCATAAGTTCTCCCAAAGTAACCGAACGCGCTACTTGACATTAATGGCCTTTTTTATATAAATATGTTATATAAAAATATATGCGGTCTTTTTTTGTTCTGTCTTTTTTATGTTTTGGCGGATTAGTATTTTTTTAACGAACTAAATTTATTTATGTTATATTAAAATTAAATTTATAAATTAATTTATATTGAATTAGTTAACCGATAGCGATACCTGAATAATGAAATCATTAAAAAAAATTTAATACTCGAAATGACCGATTGAGAATCGCTGAGATTTTCATCAAAATTTATCGAATCTTTTTGCAGGGAAATTTGTAGGGAAACAAAATCATTGATTAATATTACAAAGTCCATTCGAGAGGAGAGTTATAGAAACCAACTTGAATCATTCTATATGCTTGCTACCAACCATAATAAATATAATAAATGACTGTATATATATATATATATATATATATATATATATATATATATAGAAGTTTATGAGTATGATGGTTAAATGTGTTTGAATACATATTGTTGGTATAATATATTGGGGTGTGAACTGTAGTCAGTCTTTTGTGGTGAGTTAGAAGATTTCATGTAGTAGCTTTGTCGAGGTATTATAATGAATTTGCTTTGATAAATTGATAATTATTATAGGCATTCAATAAATGTATGTATATGAATTCAAAGCGTTCAATAACTGTTGCGTTTTTATTTGTATTTTAGTTTAACAGGAAGTTAGTTATCGTTAGCATAATTAAAATAGAAATATGTAGAATGACTATTTTTTTTTAATATATATATTCGATAAATTCTTCAGATGTGAAACAAATAAACACATAACTCTTAGTTATTTTAGCAATCCAATTTGCTATGGCCGCTTTGGAAAGATTTCGGTTGAGGATCATATATTCGTCTTACCTGGTAGCTCTAGTAGAGTGCTAGCACTATACTGAGAAATGGCATCTAAGAAGCAAAAAATATACACCTGGAATAATGGGCAAACAAAACGAATTAAAGTAGAAGCGGGTTAGAATTGAATGTTGAAGAGACAAAAGTGATGGTGTACAAGACACGAGGGCGAGAAAGTGAAAAACAGATGTTTGAAATTGAAGGAAAGAAAAAAGAAATAGTAAAAAAAACAGTAATATTTGGATTATATGAGGCGCAGAATGGGACATGCAAGGAGCATGTTGAGATGGTGGCAAAGAAAGCGAGGGGTATAATAGAATGAATAAGATGCGTTCGGGAAGGAATATTTGAGATATCAGTAAAAATCGGGATGAATATTATGAATGTGTCTTAATTATAATAATGTATGAGGCTAAGTGTGTGTGGTATGTAAACCAGAAGAAGTAGAAAGAGTGCAAATAGGACGTCTGAAGAAAATAATAGGAGCGGAGAAATCGACACCATATGAAATTGTATTGCAGGAATGTGATAAATGCTGAGTGGCTAGACAAAAAAAATGGCGAAGTTTGAGAGTAAGATGATAAAGAATGAGAGTATTTGCGAAGATTATGTATTTGGCAGGAATGGATGAGGTAAGAAATATAGATGTAGGAATGTTTAAGTTCCGAGGAAACAAAAAGCATATGCACGGAGAGGGTAGTCATTGAATGAATAGTTATTGAACGATGGAGTAAGGAATGGGAGGTAGCATGTGTAATGGAGTGGAAGAGAGAATGAAAGATGTAGAAAAGCAGGAGACGGATGAAAATAAGAAATAGCAGGTGTAATGAAAGGATAAGAGATGAGTATAAATGGATAAGAGATGAGAGAGGTATGTCGGAGTATTTAAGGTCAGGATGCAGTACGAAAGATAATTTGTGTATTACGTCCTGTTGTTGATATTCTGTGTAATGATCACCGGATTTAGTATATGTTAATGAAAACTTTCACTTTTGAATCTTACTAGTTTCATGTTTAATAAATGAAACTAGTAAGAGAGCATGCTTTAAAATGAAGTTATTTATTAAACATGGCGGAATAGTATTTTTTTAACGAACTAAATTTATTTATGTTATATTAAAATTAAATTTATAAATTAGCATGCTTCAGCAGAGCATGCTTTAAGAATTAATACTAGCTACTTGAGCATGTTAACATTAAAACTTGACCATGTTAACATGGTTGGGACCTCAATTTTGCCACTGTGACCAACTGAATATACTTAACCTATTTTGAGCAATAATTTTTTTTCAAAAACTTTTTGGTAACACCCTGTATATTTTTTTAGATATATTGGTAGCCCTTGTAATTCTATTTAAAATAATTCCACATATGGCTGGTCTAACTCTTATCATTTCAAAGATATGACCTTTAATAACTTAAAATTTCGCAACTTGTCGCCATGGCAACCGGCATTCAACAATCATATTATATACATGTAAGGCCTACATCAGGGGTCGGCAACCTGCACTATTTAAGTTACATTTGAATGTGCGGCCCGGCCCGCATAAAAAAATTTATTTTGAAAATGACCCGCCGTCCGAAAAAGGTTGCCGACCCCTGGCCTACATAATAGCTCATATATGCAAAGTTACAGGAAAAATTATTTTACCTTGTATGAGACATATAACCTGCTATTGCAATTGAATAGATGTTGTTATCAGTGGCAGGTGCACATTATAATTTTGGGAGGGGTTCAAAATGATTATTTTATTGAGAAATTCAGTTCTAAAATTAGAAGACTGAAATTTCGCTCGCATATAGTATATATCTCAGGAACTATAAAGGATAGGACACTTTAATAAACTATATTATATAGGCCACCAAAAGCTCGTTAAATTTTATTTGAAACATTTTTTTCTAAAATTATAAACTAATATATATACAGGGCGTTTCTTGTTTTTTAAACTCTGAAATCGATTTACTTGAGACCGGCTATTGTACTACATTAAATATCTCGGATCCTATGAAAGTTGAAAAAATAAAACTTGGGGAACAAGTGTAGGACCCAGGAACCTCAAATTTAAGCAAAGCAGACACGAAGAAACAGTGCCTCAAAAAATATGGGGAAAAATGAAGTTAAAAACAGCAGTAGACTGCGCCAAAGCGGACAAATTTATAGGACCAAGGCAGTCTGGCGTTGAGACAGTCTGGTGTTGAGACAGTCTGGTGTTGTCGCACGCCAACCTGCTCTATTAGAAATTAGCCGAAAAGAGAGTCAAGAGGGGTCGCAAGCCATGCCAAACCAGACAGCGTAGCTGTCCGCACCATAAGCAAATACGGGGAAATGTGAGTCAAGAGCCGGCCGTAGGCCGCTTCAAAGCGGACAGCGACAGGGGGATTCATGGATAGGCGATTTGTAGGTTAGACTAATGTTGTTCAGTTTACCCTAAAATGTTCAACTTTTGTATAATTCAAGGTATAACAAAACATAGGAAAGATGGGGTGGCGAGTATATGAAAGATGGGCTGGCGATCACGTCCACGATTTTTTCTTAAATGAATCCGTCTATAGTTTATAATATAAAATTGAAGGAGCTTTTATTTACTTGCATTTTCACTAAACATTGCCTATATTGCCTATATACATTTCGCCTATATACATTTCGTTTTTTAATTGCACTCATGTGACTTTTGCTTATGAATACATGGGTTTTGATGTTATGAAAATTTTTAGCATTTTAATAAATCTGTGTATACATGTGTTTTGTGACAGAGAATTTTATATGTATATAATATGAATATTATCTGCGATATAGTAACAAATCAGTAAATAAGTGAAAGGCAGGTCACCTATGAACAATAGTGATCGCAAAACAAGTGGAAAGCGTAACTATAAATTTAGTAGTCTCATAGATAGAAATATATATATATATATATATATATATATATATATATATGTGCATATGTGACTTTTAAAATAAATGATTTCTGCTATTAATAAAGCCACGTGCAATGTATATTTTCACTTATTTGTAGTGCTAGGTTTTATGAGAGCTAGTTTACTACTTATATACAGCACTTTATTACATCTGATTTCTTAATGGCGATGAATTAATAGACCATCTTGCGGTTTTCTCTATTTTCCCTATATCGACAATTTATATGCATTGTCATTCTAGATGTGTATGTGCATCATGCGTTTAGTTCTTTCTTTTTCAATTGATGTACATAAATTATTCTAATTTTAAGTTCATAGTCATACGTTTGAACTTCTATGTTACGCTCGATTTTCATAACACAACTATATAATATATATTGAAACAAAACTAATCTCGAAACAACAACTATAATATATTGTAAATTCCAAATTAAAGCAGGAGAAAGAGAATACCAGCAACAAAAATTAAAAGAAAACTAACAAAATGAACGAAACTTTACGAAAAAGCAGGAAGATAAAAATAAAAAGCTTATTTCGTTCAAATCCTTTGGACGGTATGGGAGGACGCCAAGGAACTGGGACAACTTTCTTACTTTTTTGACGGTTACTTTCCCAGCTTTTTAAAATCATTAGTTTTTCCAGTATCTCCAATCCCAAACACCTCCTTCATAATAATCCTTTCATTCCTGTTCCACTCTATCCCCTTACATTTTTTCATCCAATACTCCCATTTCTCTTCATTTTTTCTCACACATCCAATATCTTGTTTCAACCTCCTTCATTCAGTACGATCTCAAATAATTTGAATAGTAAAATTTTCAATTTTTCAATGAAAATTTCAAATAATGCTATTTGATAATTTTAATTGAGTATATCAGACAACTTAATATAGATAACAAATACGTACTAAGTTGAGATGAGTAATTTAAAATATAAGGCACTTGCGATTCTGTGTACGCATTTGTATTTTGTTGTAGTGCGTATGTGTTATGTGTTATAAGTAAAAATATGTTGTTTTCCTTATAATTGTTCAGTCAAATGTTTCTTATTATCTGAAACTGTATCTAATGAACTATTTAAAAAATTCCCTCTCTCTACTTCATATTCATATTCTCGCATTGTCTCATCGACATTTATGTACATATATTTAGCGTTATAAAGATATTCCCTTATTTTTTCCTCTCTTTTCTGTTTTTGCACTTCCCACATCTTACTTTCTAACCGCTCCCTCACAACATTTCTTTCACTATTGATTTGCACAAACCACAACTCCATAGACCATCCTATTCTCACATATACACTTGTTCTCTCTCCAACCCAATTAATCACTCCTCCCTCTGTTTTGTCTGCTTTCTTGGTCAGCATGTATACTCTTTTCACAAGTCTGTTATCTATGTCTTTCATAACTTTCATTTCTTATGTTTCTAATTTCTTGAATTCTTCCACCCAACATTTATGATATAACTCCTGCATCACTATTTCGCTCGGCTTGGATCTTTCTAGCCCTATGATTTTATTCTTTTCTTCATGTCCTCTCTTTTCTTTACCACCCTCACTTCGACGCATACATTAATATACTTCTGCATAGAGGCAGCAGCACGCAATAAGGGGTTTCCAGAACAGGCTATTGCGTGGATCAACACAATGCTGCAAAATCGGAAGGTAGGTGCACGCATGGGCCAAGAGACTATTAGGATTAGAGCGGCCAGGGGATGCCCCCAAGGTGGAATTTTCTCACCGCTGCTTTGGTCCATTGTTGTTGACGATCTAATGCACACCTTAACAACGGCTGGCCATCAGGATAGCACAGGCCACGACACGACAGTGACTACCAGAATGCAAAATGCCCTAAATATCACAACAAAGTGGTGTAGGGAAAAGGGGCTCAGCATTAATCCTAACGAAGTGACTTTTGTGCCATTCATGAGGAAGAGGAAATTACATCTACGGTCCTTGATCCTGAATGATACGCCGATCACGATAGCTTGGTAGTTCAAGGACTTGGGTCACAAACTGACCTGGAACGCACATTTGTAGAAATTACAACAAAAGGCTTCTGCAGCCTTATACGCCTGCAAAAAGGTCTTTGGTAGAGCATGGGATCTACAACCAAAAATGATACATTGGACCTATACAGCAATTGTAAGATCCATTTCAGTGTATGGAGCTCTAGTATGGTGGCCTAAAGTAGAATAAAAGAAGGCACAGAGCATACTACAAAAATTACAAAGACCTGCATGTCTGAGCATAACTGAGGCGATGTCTACTTCTCCCCCTGCTGCATTGGAGGCACTCACAGGATTGCTTCCCATGCACCTGCTAGTGAAGAGGGCCACAGGTATCGGTAGGACAACAAAAATGAAACCTCGCAATCTGACAGGACATTTAAAAATCTTCAAGAAGCCGCGGGCGGCACCGCTCACCGATTGTGGGTGGAATGATATGCCACTAAAGTTCAACATTGAACAACTATTTGTAGTTACCATTCATACCAGGGATGTCTGTAAAAATAGACCTTCATATGGCAAAGGTGCGTTGAAATTATATACAGATGGTTCTAAATTTGATAGTGGTGGAGCAGGGGCTGGTGTGTATGGCCCTAACTGTAGCACAGTGATACTGGGTGTACACATAACTATTCTACAGGCTGAGATAGTAACCATTGATAACTGTGCTCTAGAAATCATGCGAAAATGCATGAAATGGACTAATATCAATATACACACTGATAGGCAAGTAGCGCTAAAGGCATTATAGGCTAAAAACTGAAGTTCTAAGCTACTGTGGGACTGCCTGACGCACCTAAGAGAACTGGCAAGACATAACCATTAAAGGTTATGCTGGGTTCCAGCACATTCGGGGATTGAGGGCAACGAAATAGCGGACAAGCTAGCCAGACAAGGGGCATAAAATAACCTAATAGGCTCCGGCCCGTCATGTGGTCTAACTAAAGAGCACAGGAAGCGGGTATTACGACAATGGGAATACGAAGCGAGAATTAAATATTCGATTAAAATCTCAGGTCAAGAACATTCAAAGGCCTTTATATCTACGAGTTGTTTTATGAGGCATTACTAAACTACCATATGCATAAAATGGGTAAGGTTAGAGCCCAACATGTCGTTTATGTAATGATAAGGCAAAAACGGCAAAACACATATTATGTGAATGTCAGGCAGCATCGAGCTGCAAACAAAGACAGTTCGGGGGCGTGACAATAAATGCCGGGAACATCAGAGAACAGCACTCGAAAACATTCATAAAGTTTATGAAAGAAGTGAGACTGAGACAAGAAGGGGCATGTAACAACAGATCTTTTAGGTCGACGTGGTTGGGGTGATGATCCTGCCCCCTACATAATAATAATATATTTCTCACACACACTTTCATTATCCTTAACCTCATACTAACCGATTCTTCAAACTTTTCTTCCCATACTTCTTTTAAATCACTTCTGTTTTTCTTGTTTTCCATTTTGATAATTCAAAATTCAAGTTTGTGTTATTGTTAATAATAATCTTCTTCCATTAATTCAGCCATCCTATGGAATTTTTTGTTGGGGTGTTCCTTTAACTTGCCAATCATTTTTCCTTTGTCCTCAGTAGCTTTCAGTATATCGTTCGGTGCTTCTAGGTTTTTCCTTAAATTCCTATTTCTTATATAATACGGTGTATCTACAATCTTTCCCTCAATTTTGTTGTGAGCGGTGTCAATTTTCTCTTTCATTTTTTCGAATCCTTGTATCCACGCTTAATTACCGTACATTAGCTGTGGGATTAGAACTATGTTTAGGATTTTCCTTCTTGAGCTACTTCATGGTTTGCTGTCGCTTTTCAGTAGTCCGTATAACTTGTTTGTTGTATTGATTGCCATGTATTTTCTTCTTTTCACATGGTGTATAAACCTTAAATTTCTGTCGAACATGACCTCGAACAGTCTTCTTAGAGATGATATCGAACAGTTTTCTTAGAGTGTTTCTTATCAAGTGCATAATTTGTGCTTGAATTTTTATTTTCCATTTTTAAAAGTAATCTTTCAATCTCTTTAACACTTTCTCTGTATTTATAATAGCAAATTCCAAGGGTTTATTTGTATATACTACCACAGTGTCATCCGTGCACTGTAGCACCGTTGTATTTGGTGCTTTGCTAAATTCAGGAATGTTGAATATAAATATCTTGAATAGGTGATAAAGGAGACCCTTGTGGAAGTCCTTCTCTGCTTGTTTTCATTGTTGATAATTTTCCTCCTTCTATCGCTTGAAATGTGCGGTTATCCAAAAAGTTTTCTATCACTTTTACCAATTGTTTTCGGAACTTCACCCTCAATAGTTTATGACATAGACGTTCTTCCCAAACCTTCTCAATTGTTTTTTCATATCAAGCGGCGCGACTATAATCTATTTCCTTACTACATTTGTTTCCTCCATCAACATTTCTAGATGCGCTGCTAACTTTTAAATCCCATTTGACTCACTTCAAAAATCTTGTTATCTTCCAAAAAATTCTGTAATCTCTCCTTTACAATTTTTTCTATTACTAGATCAATTGGATAAACAATTGATCAGACTGATAGGTTTTTGTGGTTTTAGTGGATAGGTTTTAGAGCTTTTACGACCTCTTCCATCGTGATCTCGTTAATTTCCTCCTCTGTATGTTTTTGAATTTCTCCCATTTTTTTTTCTCTTTTCTTCTTGCTCTCTTTTGTTGAGGTTGTTAAACTGTTTTTCTAGGCTTTGTGCGATTGCCTCTATTTTATCTTTTGCTTTGCAGATTATTCTATTATTGTGTTCTAGCGGGGTATTTTCATTTGTTTCCTGTTTCAGTTTTCTTACCATCTTCCAAAATTTTATGTCGTCTCCTTCCGATAATGCCTCCACCCATTCGTTCTATATTTTTGTTCTGCCTTGTAGCATTCTATATACCTCCACTGGTGCACGGTTGAAATTTACTTTCTCATGTGGATGTATGATATCATTCCATTTTCTTTTCAGTTTGTTTTTATTTGCTATTACCGATCTTTCTTCTTTAGTTAAGTTGTATTTGTTTATTATGTTTATATGCATCTCTGACTATTTAAACTTTTTTGTATTGTTTTGGTTATATATTCTATCGCCTTTTCTGTCTTCTTTACTTTTTTGCTTCTACTGATAACCTGATAATGTCTTCTTCTAAAGTTTTGTGCTTTTCTATTGCTTTTTGAGTCTTGGCCATTTGCCTTCTATTTCAGGTCGGGCAGAATCCCAATTTGTGAATTGGTTTTTAAAGTGGTTGGCTAAAATTTGAACTTCCCCTAAAAATTGGATCTCTCCCGGCGTTTTCTTTCTCTTAGACATCAAATTCTGGAATATGCTAATATCCCCTTGTCCTTCCGTTAACATTTTTCCTTAATGCTTCTCTTTCTTTTCATTCAACATTTTGTCCACTTCCTGCTGTAGTTTCTTTAGTTTATTGTGATCGTGAATGTATCTGGTTTTAACGTACTTTTTCTTTTATTAGTTCTTGTCTTCAATTTCATACGCTCTTCTTTTGTCTGGTTCTATTTATTGTGGATATTGGTTTCTTGTTCGCTTAGTTCTAGCAAATGTTAAATATCGAAGTTTTATAAATTTAACTTTAACAGAAAATTGAATTCAAATTTTGATCAATTGGTTGTGCTGTGTTCTGCTATGACTGGCAAATCATCGGATGTGAATTATTTTTAGGTTCGTTTTGATTTAATTTGAGATAAATATATCAATTAATCTCCTCTTTCTCGACTTGGAATTGAGGTTGATTAAAGATCACTACATATTTTGGATCAATACCTTGATCAATACATATTTTGTGACTTAATTCTGATAGAAATATTTATATACATAGAATTGTAAAATCTTGTATAAACCAGTGCTGAGCTGTGTGTTATTTTTATAAGTCATAAGATATAAATCCTATAATTACAGACATTCTATAACAGAGCCAGACTGAAAGAATACCAGATTTCTATATAAGTACTAAATGACACGCACTAGTTTTGTAGACAATGCAAAACAATTTTTTAAACAGGTAGATTTCAGCAAGAGAATAATAATATTGTTGAAGATGACCACATTAAGGGTAACCAACTTTAATATTTAATAAAACTGAAATGTTATTTTCTCTAGATGACTAGAAACTAATATAATGGGAGTTGGTGAAATTATCATTTACTAATTTATAAAAGAGAGCAAAAGTGGGAATATTTGTTAGCGAAACAAGTCTCTAGGAAGAAAACTTGATGAATTTAAAATTAAATACTTAAGACGAGATTAGACTAGACAATTAATAATGAAAGCCCCGAATGGGTCCACTAGGGAAGACATGAGTGAGAAAATTGCACAATTCTCAAGTCCATTTTTCCTTATTTCTTTGTCGATTGTACGGAAAGTTATGGAATGCCTCTGAGTTGCATTGTTAGAAAGGCCCATTTATGCCCTTTTTCAAATGATAATCGACAATTTACAATTATTGAGTTTTGAATTCTTTTGTAATTTTTTGAAACTTTTATTTCACGGCAAAAAATCTTAATTTTAGTATGATTTTTACGGAAAGTTTTAGACATTTATATTCATTGCTCTTAAACGAGTAGAGATAGCACCATTAAATTTGGATATGTTATGCATCCCACCTAATGATTTTGTTTATACCTAAATCCAGTTCTGTATTTGTTTGTTCCCAATAAACAGGTGACTAAAAATATTGGCACTTTTCATTAATATTGTGATTATCGTGGAAAGTATAATGGATGGGCACCTTTTGTAAACATAAAATGATACAATATTACTGTTCGACGAAACGTATACTATACAAAAACTTCTAAAAGGTTTGGGCTCAAAACTATAAAGGGTTGAAGTACTTTGTTCACTCCTATTTTTAAAATATCTTATTTAATTTTATATTATTTTCAATCGAGTCTTGCTGTGGAAGAGAGACTAGACACACTACGCTAGAGAGACTAGACTACTCTCAGTAGACCGTTATTAAGAAAATGACAGCTCGCTCGACAAGATTCAAAATATTTCGTTTGATCAGTTTTATAGATGATGAAATTCTCTACATTTTTTATTAAGAAAAAAAACTTTGAAAAAAACAGGGGTGTAGGTCCATGTAAGTTTCACTTAAGGAAGGGTCCATCTATTGTACCTTTTTCTCGACTCGATAAAAATGTACTAATCCATAAGTTGGATCTATACATAGGGCTTGAGTACGGCTATGGTATATGTGGGGTCTCATTGTGTCGAAATAATATTTACAGGAGGAAAATGGGGAAAAAAAACTGGAGAACGCGCCCTTTCCATAGTTTTAATTGACATTTTCTTTTCGGCTGTATGGAAAGTCGTCGAATGGATGTGCGGCACACAGTTGAAAAGCATATTTTACGGCGCTTACGGAAAATTTTCAAAGTTGGTTATGTTGTATTGAAGATGTTTCTATCATATTATTATAAGTTTAGTTTGAGGTTAAAACATTTTAAATGTCAAATAAAAAATGTTATTAATTACTTATTTACACATTTTTCATGGTTTATTTGCCTGAATAAGTATTTCAGCTTAAGTATTTCGTACGTCTTTAAATTGTTTAACAACAGTTAATTTATAGCGAAGACACATTTTATTTAGATAAAATATGGTTAAATGATGATCACAGTTACCAAAAGTTTGAGTATCTGTATATAAAACAATGGCTACGAAACGTGGAATCTGGCGGTTATCTCCGTATCATTGAATGTTAAGCCAATAAACCTAATATGGTAACAAGTAGAAGGTGACGTAGCAAAAATTTTATAAACATTTAAATTAAACAACTTACGTCAAAGACTTGAAGACTTGATAAAGAATGTCACGTCAGAAAATTGAGACAGAACGATCGATCATATTATGAAAGGAAATATAGGAACTTGAGAAAATGATAGATGAAACAGTTATCCTGAAAGTTGAAGAGTATTAATCGACGCCTCCACCATATATGTCACGTTAAAATTGTAACATGGAATTGAATTTGCTTCAACGAGATAAATCAGTTCTTGTTAAAACACACTCAACTTAACCGGGAATGGTAGAGCAATGATTAATGATTTATTTGGGAGCGTATTTTAAATTAATCATAAGTTATTTCATTTTAATAAATTCAAACATAAGATAAATTAAAGTGTAACAATGATTTCCTGATCCTTACCTGATTAGATCCAAGAGTCAAACTTATTAAAGTATGTACGGCCCAAGAATGAATAAAATATAATGATAATAGAACACTCTTGCTTTAAAATACTCTATTATCAACTAAATAATTTATTTTAGATGCAACAACACTATTCTGGATTTATGAACTTTTCTAATTTACGAATATTAAAATAAGTATTGGTTCACATTTATTCTGTTTACATAAATGTTAATACGGATACAACACAATTTTCCTGTGTACGAAAATAAATAAAACAACGACCAAGCAACATTTAATTAATAATAATAATAAGAGATTTTATTAGATTTAGTACATAAAGATTTATTTTCCAACCATAAACTTTAGTCTCCACTTGTAAGTAAATATAAAAACTAGTAAGCAACATCTAAATAAAGGTTAATTGATTGTTAGCTTGTGATAAAATTAGTAACATTGATTAAAATTATTTACTCAGAATAAAATCGAAAGAACTTAAGATGTTTCAATTTCTTAATCATTTGCTCCATCAACACCTCTTTTTTTTTTGTTTTACGTAGGAAGTGGAGAAACCTTCAAAAGGCGAAGGATGTCCGTTGCATCCAACAGTGTGGGATTTTTACCCACTAAAACT
>WYDF02258465.1:0-19562 GCA_009867245.2 Adranes taylori
TTGAGTAATATGGCATAAAATTCGTTCTTTGCTGGTAAAACAGTGTCAAAATGAACTTCTTCATAATTTGTAATATTGATTTTGAAGAGATACGTTTTCATCAAGAGTTGCAAAAAAATTTCTGGCTTCAACGGGTTTTCTCACTGCCCAATTTTTTATGCATTTTTCGTTCCACATACGTTTCCATAAGCCGTTAAGATTCTCGTTCTTATGATTTCAACGGTCTAACCGGCGACTCCTATTGTTCGATTCTGCATTCGTAGTTTTTGAGAATTTTGGCAGAAGGCTGTTTCGATGCTTCCCGAGCGGTTGGTCATTTAGAGTCCTCCACCACCACATATGATACACAAAGAGTGCACCGTTGCCAAAATTCGCATTTATAAAGTCCACATAGCCTAATATCTAGGAGAAACATATTTGAAATTGAGGTCTTCGTTACTGCAGCTAGCAACATCACGCATTTCGAAGTCGCAATATATAATTACCTGTAAGATCTATCGATCATTTTTTTTTCGAGCACATCTTTTGTCAGCGAGAGATTATGGCGGCTTTAAAAGTGATTTGCTCAAAGTAGCACCATGTAAAATGCAAAGTTTACACAGTAAAGATCAGGGACGAAAACCGCCTGCGAGAGCGCATTACAACTGTGTATTGTTAACTTTCAATTTGTCAAAAACCAAATTCGAAATTAACATATGTTTCTCGAAAGTAGAAGTGGCGATAATAATATCATATTAATACACAAAAAGCTAGGGGTCAAAGTCAGAGTCGATTCGGTTCATCAACAGCTGCTGCACTTGGGGTGCATTATTCAACCCAAAACACATAACGAGAAATTGAAATAAAACTCGCTGAGGAACCGCAAATGCAGTTTTCTCTTTAGATTCTTCACGAAAACCAATTTGTCAAAAAGCACACTTTAAAGCTATTAATGACAAAAGCTAACTCTAGTTAATTTAGGAAGGATAGTATCAATTAATGACAGAGGAAAAATCACGATTCGTCACCGAATTTAAGACGCGCCTTCGCCGCCGAAAACGATGGTTCTTACCATAAACTATTTGCATGTCCAGCGTATACATAAACTGATCTGAAATGCTAGAACCTGGCGTGAGATCAAACACAGGCCAATGAGCTACTATTTAATACAAGCCGGTATGGTATTAAGCCGGTATGGTATGTTCTTATTCTACGTTCTGATATACAGTATTGCTTGCATTGCAGCAACGCTTAACAGCAAGATTCGGCGAAGCACACAATGTTTAATTATGATGTATGGTAGCATCACAGCAAAATTAGGAAGCTGGCAACAAGATGTGTCGTCGCATATTGCGAGAGAAAGAACGCATTGAAAATGGCCCCAACTTGGGTAGGAGGAAAGAAGCCAATGTAAATGAGTAAACCGCAACACATTAGCCGAGGAGCTAGACTATTCCAATAGACCTACCGAGCTACACATGGCATAAAATAACACGCGGGCAAAAACATCGCTCCGACATTTCCATAGAAATTCCTAAAGCAGTACTGAAGATGCCGGTAGAGCATAAATCGGATAGGGTTAGTGGGTCTTAAGTATCTCATTGGAGACAGTTGAGTTCCAGAGTCCTCATCGCACTGGATACGGATTAAAGCCAACGCCGAGGCTGCCTAACCGGATTCCAAATCCTATAAAAACACTACTGTCGTAAAAATATTCTTTCGATTAATCGTGCTTAGAATTATTTAATTAAAAGATAAATGGATGTAAAATCAAAGAGCTAAGAAACATAAAACTCGTTGGAACTTATAATAAGTTTATAGTCACAAGTGAAATGTAAATGAAACTAAAAGTGAATTGATGTAAGACGGTGTTGTGATTTCATATACAAGTAATCTTACATTGGATTATGGTAATATTATTCAGATGTTAATAGCTAATCTTAAATTTGGTATGTGCCCCCGCATATCCATAAAAAAAAAACGTATTTCCGTATACAATACACAAATCTCTTGTATGGAAACGCAGACGCAGTCTCTCAGTAGTAAAATTAAATTACTCAACCTTATACGTATAATATTTATATAGGCGCTGATTTTCCAACAAAATCTCATCTAGACCTCGGATATTTAATTTTCTTTGTGTTAAATGTATTTAATTTATATTAAAAATACAGACTCAAGAAAAATTGATAGTGATAGGTAAAGGGCTGTAAAATTGGTGGAAAAAACTAATATGACACGTAGAAGGGAGAAGTAGAAGAATAAGTAGCAAAATGCTAAGAATAAATAGTTTCGGAATTTGCTGAATATGGAAGCAAAGCAGGCCATGCGAAGCCAGATAGCAAGAGAACAGAGACATGAAAGCCGGAGAGGGGATAAGTGGGATGATGAGGAAATGCCACCCGAAAAAGAAATTATGGAAGAAATTAAAAGAGTTAAAAACACAAGGCGCCAGGGATTCAGGTGAAACATTTTAAATGTGGCGATGACCTACTGACAGAACAATTGTACAGATTAAAGAATGGAAGAAATACAGAGGTATAACCTATACTTTATTTTCTATCGCTATTTACAGAATTCGTGTAGACTACAATTGTTCAGGCCGAAAGGATCATAAGAGAATATCAAGGCGGATTCAAATCGGGAAGATCCACTGCCTACCGATAATATTTTTACATGTAGTCAGATACTAGAAAAAGCATATGAATTTAATGTACATCTACACAATTTGTTTGTAAATTTTAAATAAACCTACGACAGTATTAATTCGGAAGAAACAATTTCAGACTCAAGAACTCTAGGAATTTCAAAGAACAAGTGAAAGTCAAAAATTCATTGTCGGACAGCTTCCCGATTGAAAGAGGATTGAGGCAGGGGATCCATTGGCACCAGTAACTTATACTTAGAGAAAGCAGTTAGGGCCATCAGAGCAAACCCTGGCTGGAGGCACTAGGTATAATACAGTGACCCAGTACTTAGCACATACAGATTATGTGCTCTTAATGGCAAAGTCAAGAGTTGCCGCGAAATGACAAAATATATGTAAACATTCAGATATCAGAGGCAAGGGGAAGATCAACTTCAAATCCAAAACTATAGCTTCCCAATGTGTAACAAATCTAAGTACCTGGGATCAGTAGTGGCAAAAAATAGTGACATCAGCGTCGAGATTAAGGAAAAGATCAGATGTATGTACGCATTACAGAAAGCCTATCCCGAGCTGCAAAGATTACAATATATAAGAGAATAATCAGGCCGAAAGGTGCTATATCCTACTACGAAACATGATTGCTGACAAAAGATAGTGATGTTAAAAATCAGAGAAAGAAAGGTCCCCGATGTGCATAAATAGGGAATGCAAGAGATTATATGGGAAACCTGACATAGTTTCGGTTATAAAGAAAGGGCGATTAAAATGGCTAAGGCAAGTGGAAAGAATGCCGCAGGAAATGTTTCCTAGAAGAGCACTATATGGAAAGCCGGGTGGAGCAAGCGACTCGTGAAAGGCCCCGTATGAGATGGCTAGATGCTGTATTGGAAGTCCTGCGCCGAGCAGGGATCAGAAGATGGAAGTCAAAAGCTGAGGTGAGGCATGAAAAGAAAACTCCTTGTTACGGGTTAAAATTGAGCCCGTATTTATATTCGAAAATGAGAGAGAATTTATCTGAAACTTATCCATGGAATATTATTTTGCCTTTGAAAATTGTTCCTTTATCTGAAAATTATTCAAGCAATATTTTTGTTCCTTCGTAAATTGTTCATTGTTCTTTCCTTTGTAAATTGTTCCTTTATCTGAAAATTATTCATGGAATATTATTCTTCCTTTGTAAATTTCAATGTAATTCTGTATTTCGTCTCGACAACATTAGATAGGAAGTTAAGCGCGTACCAAATTATCAGTCGGACAACAACGCTGCCGAATATGCGTGCAACGAAAAGAGAGCGGAATAGGTAGTTGATGATGCAAATTGGTAGTTGATGATGCAACTATTGAACAACTAATGACTTTTTGATACCAAGTGGTGGAAAGTACTAGTTATATAAGAAAGGATGTTATTAATGAAAGTTAAAGATGGGGAGAAATCATGGAAGAAATTCTTAAGGACAAAAGAAAAGTGGAAGAAGGAGCAAAAGTTTTGTAAGGAGAGAGGGGACACGGAAAAACTTGATGCAGTAAAGTCCATAAAAACAGAGAGAAGTAACAGCGGAAAATATAAATATAAGTTAGTGGAAATTAAACTGTAGAGAAGAATACCGAGGTAAAGGAGAGGAAAGCGGAAGAATAGAAAATGTGTGGGAAAGTTCTCGGGAAACTGATATTACTCTAGAAAAGACAATGGAAGAATTTAAAGGAATAAAGGATGGAACTTGTGGTAGTTGTGTGAGAGAGCATTATCGAGAGGAATGAATGAGATATAGAAGTGGAAAAGTAATGTATCAGAGGAATGGAAGAGAGGAGAAATAATGCTGGTTTATAAAAGAGTAGATAGTGTCAAAGCAGAAACATACAAGAGAACAATGTCATGAACGGGTTATACAAGTTGTTTGCAAAAATCTGGTGGTTGCAAAAATGAAAAGAGGTGTGATCTTTGACACGGACTGGATTTAGAAGGAGTATGGAAATATCGGATAACATCGTAAGCCTAAATCATAGTGATACTGTGCGGTAGTGAAAAGACGGTATGATAGTGTGCAAGAAATGAGGGAGAGATTGCAAAAGATTTTGGTTATAAAATCTATGTATAAAGAGTATAATGATGTGTGAGTTAGAAGTATGGGTTATGAGGAAAAGGGCAGAAATTAAAAGAATACAGGTTCGATATATAAAAAGAATCTTATGTTTAGAAAAGTCAGAATATAGCGAAATTGTATTAAATAAGGTGAGTACATTTAAATGTTGGATGAATGGTTTTAAGCAAATGGTAAAATGTACATGGAAAGTGATGAAGGATGAAAAGTAGATAAAGGTAAAAAGTGTATATGAGGATTGTATGGATGCATGTAGAAGGGCGCTGAATAGGAATAAATCAGGAAGAGGAAAACGAAATGCATATAAAAGCTTTGGATGGTCGATGGTGTTTTGCGATACGAAGATTAATGAAGGACCATGGGTGATTGAAGAGATGAATCAAAAAATGAAAGACATTGAGAAGCATGGAAGAGGGAAGAGGAAAATAGCTAGTAGCTTTAACAAAAGGTATAATCTGTGTTAAGTATGTATGGAGGGTAAAAAGTTGATAGAGCTAGGTTTAGATGTAGGAGCGTAGAGAGGGGAAATAGGTATTGGATGGATGAAGATATGAGAAAAGGTAGGATAAGTGGCTTGCAAAAAAAAAAGATTGGAGGCATTGGGTGGATGAGGATACCTTGGAGTGAAAAAGAAGTAGAAATTGCAAGAGATGGAGAATTGTGTTTTGGGGAAGAAAACAAGGGACTGGAAGTGATGATAAAAGTATATGAGTTTAGTGTATTAATGTAGTGTATATATTGTATCTTTTATTTTAATGCCAAAAAAGGTTTATATATATATATATATATATGTATGTATATTAGTTATAGGGACGACACTATTTAAAGTCTTCATCAAGCGAATAATATAAAAGAATAAATTCCTGCTTTAAGAAAGTAAAATTGGAATGCACAAAGCATGCACCAGACATAATATTAACATATGCAGCTGAAACCAGAGCTGATTTGTCATAACTAGACATAAAGTAAGAAATGATACTATCCGAAATGAATATCAAATTCAGGACATAGTAAGATAGGCTTTTTTATGAAGACGTTACTGAAGAAATTATATAAACAGATATGCCATCAAATAATATCGTAACACATCGTAGTGACAAAACGTCCGCAAGGCAAAAGGCCTACTGGTAAGTCCCCAAAACGATGCCATAAATGGTGGACTCCAGATTACACTAGCCTACGATGGTTCTGTTTTTTAACTTTTGATGATTGATTTCAATGTATCTTTGCGCGCTTAACCCGAAAATGACCGAAAACTCACGATTATAGTTGTTGTGTCGACGTTTCTTTGGAGCAGCCATGCTATGTTTCAGACTATTCCGTGCATGTGCTCTTCTGGGACCATCTCGGGCAACATCCAGCAATAGTCCGCCATCATTGTATTATTCCATCTTTCTTGGTAACGCTTTTCCATATCTTTGATGTCCTGATGGATCTCTCACCCATCTCTTCACTAACAGCACCCAGATTCTCAGGGAAGCCCAAATGTGAATGTAGGAAATGAACCTTCAAACTCATGGAACAGCCTAAATTTTAGTACTTTTGCAGCACAGTATCAAAGATAGTTCCAATAACGCTCGTTGTGGCTAATCTTTCTGTTTCCAATGATTTTCCCTGTCTCTGCTAGCCCACTCACATAAAACACAAGGAAACTTTGTGTACCCGCCTTGCTGTCCAAGGATCATCGATATTACTTTGAGATCACTACACATGATTCAGTTATGATCGTCGTACTTACTTTTCTGGAGAACAAATTGTACATTGTCATACCGTTCTTGTAAGTGTACAGAATGCCCTATGGGTATTGACGCATACCTGTTTCCGTTGTGAAGCAGGACAATTTTAAGGCTTCATTTGAACGAATCGATTAATAGTCTCCGATCAGTGCTTTCGTACGGAATGTGGAATGTCTTAAACAATTCACACACATCATTGCAGAATACTATGCATCCTTCTTCCGAAACGTATGGAATAAAATCATTTTCTCTGTACCAGAACCAGGAAAACGGAACGCCAGCTGCGAGCAAATTCTTATTTTTAAGCCGTGAACCAAGCAATTCTGAAGCCTCTTTGCGTAGTTATGTCGCATTGTGTAAGAGTGAATGTTTGAATTTTCTATTTCAATGAAATGATGGAAATTTGAAAAATCATCAAAATTACATTCATTTGGGGGTAGCAATAAAAAATACGGAGAAATCGACAAGTTTTATACATTCCGAGAAATATATCAAAATGGTAAATCTGCAAGGTCCAATTATTGTGCCTTTTTGTCGGCTCAATGTAAAAGTACAAGTAAGTAGTTAGATCATAAGGTTTTGAATGCGGTCATGGAATAAGCTAGGTTTCGTTGTTTCGAAATAATACTAAAAGGGTGAAAATGGGGAAAAACTTGAGAACGCGCACTTTCGATGGTTTTAATTTACAATTTTGTTTCGACTATATGGAAAGTTGTGGCGGCGAATTATTAGAAAGAATATTTCATATCGTTTCCAAAAAGTGCTAAACGAAACATGTTACGAACTTTAGTTTATGAGTTTTGAAAGTTTTAAAAATTTTCATTTCACGGCAAAAAAACGTTAATTTTAGTATAATTTTTATGGGCACTTTGTATTCATAACCTTTGAACGAGTAGAGATATCATGGTGAAATTTAGAAATATTATAGAGGGCATATTACCCTTTCTTTTATACATAAATACAGTTTTGTACATGTTTGTTCTAAAAAACATGTTTGGCTTGCTGGTTTGTGCAGTATACACTAATATTGTAATTTACATGGAAAGTATAAAAGATGAACATATTTTGTAAACATATAATGATATAATATTAGTTTTCAACCAAATTTATGCCGTAAAAAAAATTCTAAAGGATCTGGGTACAAAACTTTAGAAGGTTAAATCACTTGGTTCACTCATATTTAAAAAAAAACTTTTTGCTACTATTTATATAATTTAAACTCGGAAAACATCGTTTTACGTGTTTTTATAGAGTAAAAAGTGTCCTCTTTTTTAATTTTATGTTGTTTTTGATTCGCGTGTTTTTGAGTCGCGCCGTGAAAAATCTTAATTCGAGCCCTTTAGGTTCATTGTGAATAGAATATACACGCAAATTTAGCCTAAAAATGGCCGGATTTAAATCAGCTATAGACGAAAAAATTGATTTATACAAATTTGTACACTAATCAATTTTGTGTAGCGTTTACATTGTTCCTCTTGTAAAATGATGTCAATTGATTGAAAAAGGGGAACTACAAGATGGCCTGTGTGTACACTTAACGTCAGTACACCTAAACGAAGAAGGTGTAAAGATGCGGCCCAAAGAAAGATCGAAAAACTCAAACGAGATGTGCTTATGTCTAGCATTTCTCTGCCACGAAAAAATAAATGTATCTTGTTTGTCCTAAAAAATAGTACAATAATATGTTAAAAATTGTACTTAATAACTTTCTAATGTTTCATCAGATTTTAAATTTTCAAAACCTTATATGGAAACAAAAGGAATGTGTAGAAGAGGAGTGAGAGAATCGAAAAGGGGAGGAGGATATTTTGAAAGATGTAAAGTTTGTTTTCTACACACATAAACATTAAATAAATGTGAAATAAGTTTTTTAAAAATATTTTTTATGGTCAGAACAAATATAAACCAAACTAGGTCCAATCGACCCATACAGGTAAAAAGTATTATTTTTTCAACAGGACAGGAAGGTTAATAAACTTGCGCAAAATTGACATTATTTGGAAAGAGGGGACTTATATATGGGTTAGCGTAGCAATTCCCTGCTCATAATTATAGGTACCCACCCGGACTCCTTCGTTATTTTATAAGATAGCACTTTACTTTAGCTACTTCTAGCAGAGTTATTAATTGAATAATAATTGATGCGGAAAGATCTAATCTAAATCGCCCAGTTAGCCCCACTTTATTTAGAATAAAACAATAGCCTGGACCATTGCGAAGGTGGACGTACCTTTAGATTTGAGGCCAAATCTAAAGGACGTACTTTTAGATTTGGCCTATTGTGGCTGGATAATTACTTGTAACGTCAATCTTTAGCGATAGATTTAATAATTCAAGCAGCAGAAATAAAACAGTTACTAAACTTATTTAAATTGTATTGGTAATGGTTTCAGAAAATCATACATGCGATTAAGTAAAATATTCGTTCATAAATAATTAATAAAGTCGTCTCAAATAGTAAAATAGAATGCTACTCGTATTCAAATATTGATTCACTCAAATGATTCACTCAAAAGGGCATTTATAAGTTAACATTTTAATCCCTTGCATAAGAATAAAAACTTACTTACATGTCTGTTGTGGTTTCTTACAAACTTCTGTTAAACTTTGCACAGTTACCTTAAATACTACCGTTCTAATTTATTGCAAGTTACTTTACTAATTAAACTTGTGGTTACGGCATTAATTTATTCTATCTTTATTCGTAAAATTCATATTCAAAATAATTATTCCCTTCGTTACCAAAAATGCTGAAGATAACTACCGTGTTATCTTCAGCATTGTCAAATTGTACATTGACAAATTGTATAATCTAGTCATGACTTTACTTAGTCATGACTCGATTTTATTTTTAGGAAATTATATTTGAATTTCAATTAAATTCATAATTATATTTTCGCTACGTACTCGAGCAGAGTGACCAACGGCGGCCACCC
Organism: Adranes taylori; assembly: GCA_009867245.2. Lineage (NCBI taxonomy): Eukaryota > Metazoa > Arthropoda > Insecta > Coleoptera > Staphylinidae > Adranes > Adranes taylori. The sequence continues at coordinate 9,401 of WYDF02258465.1, forward strand.
AATTTTACATCTTGGGCCCCCTTCCAATTATCGATATGTCTATTTATCTTCATGATTAATTTGTACATAATTAACAAAATCTAGAATCTTCGCTTTACCCCTCGTCAGGTAAATTACATTTAGTCAATGTATTCCACTTAAGGGTATATACTGCTGTCAGGTTAAGTACCTTTGCTCGTATTTGAGGTAAATTAATCACAGGTGGTTATTCACCCAATACTGCTAAAATTCATAGAGCGTTCCTCTGTTGTAGATAGACTACCAATTAGATTAATCTGGTCACCCATACGTGAAAGTAGCGGATTTGTGTTATCGATTACTGATACGTCGGAACTTAATCTGAACTAATTAAAATGTTTTTAAAATCTATTGACGCTATACTTTACTTCTTGAATATGAGTCTAAATGATTCTCTAAATGTTGATTATCATTTCTCTGGCTTCCAACTAGCATATTAAATCTGCAAGGTATTTAAATCTGCATATTAAATCTACTTTAACGACTCTTCACAATGTCTATCCATCCTGAATTTCTAATACATTTTATAAGTGTTGCATGTTCAACACTATGTTATTTAAAACATCCAATCTCCGCACCAAAACAAACAATATACATAATACAAATGGATGAAAACCAAACAATATCATTCTCAGAATAAATTTGTAATCAAAAATATTGCACTAATATTTTAGAGGCAATTGGTATTCAATTATCTCAAGTAATTATACCTCAGTCTATACTGAAGTGATATAGAAACCTTTGAAACATATATCCGATTTCGCGCACAACAAATCATTTATTCTGGATAAAAATGATTTGCTACAATGTTCATCAAGTATATGTAAATTGAAAAAAAGCAAAAGAAAAAAGTAGCAGAAAATCCATGCAAACATTTATTCGTGATGTGTTATTAACATACCGTAAAAATATTTATTCATTACATCCCGACCATGCAAAATGAAACAATTATAGTACTTCTACATATATTTATGTATATGAAGATTGTCTATTTGCAATTTTAATATTTTTTTCATGCAAAAGGTTTTTCACCTTTACAATATGTCACGATCTTAGCAACATTTTTATATCCATCTTTTTATTTTTCATATGCCATATACGTATGTAATGCGTATAAGTATAGGAAAAGTATCGGATTCATGTTTTGACATTTTTATCTATTTCAACTTAGTACGTCTCTTCTATTCACATCTGTGCAAACCATTTATACGTAATTCAAAGAGGAGACCCCAAGGAACAATTTACCACAAAAAGAAATTTTTCAAAATAATTTTTTCAAAATAATTTTTTCCTGCAAAATTTAAAAGAAAGTAGTATTTCTCGGTCTGTACGGATGTATGTACGTACGCATGGCTGAACGTTCAAGAATTACTCCTAACCTATTGAACCGATTTGCATGAAATTTAGTACACATAAGTGTTCCGCAACATTTTCTTATAAATCCAATATGGCGGAAATGTGCCATTTTTTCTTATCACAAAAATTCAGTTTATGCGTCGAACAAAAGAAATCCGATGTCCCTGTCTTGTATAGAACGCGACGTTGCCACTTTCAAAGCTTGAAACTATGTTTCAATATACCTCAAAAACAATAAAAGATAGGGCATTCAAATAAACTTTGTTTTATAGTCTACCTAAAGCCCCTTCGATTTTATTTGAAAGATTTTTTTCGAAAATTACAATTAATATATATATAGGCTGTTCTTTTTTTGAAAATGTTGCGGGCCATTTTCTCGAAAAGTATCGCAGTAATTTCTTTTTAATTTCTTGTATAGAAAGCTACGTTAATATGAAGGGATTAAATGACTTTAAAAAAGACGGACGACTTAGTATCGGAGTAATTTGATCTGTCCTAAATATCTCGGTTCCTATTAAAGTTCAAAAAATGAAACTCAGTGTCCAAGAAGCCTTAATTGTGCCAATACAAACAACTGAATATACTGAACTGATTTTGAGCAATAAATTTTTTTCTAAAAACTTTTTAGTAACACCCTGTATATTTTTATACATTTCAATAGCCCTTGTAATTCTATTTAAAATGATACTGCACATGATGGGCCTAACTCTTATCGTTTCAAACATATGACCCTTAATAACTTAAAATTTCGCAACTTGTCGCCATGGCAACCGACATTCAACAGCGATATATATTCAGGCTCACTTTCTAATTGAGTCAGTATTGTTATCTCCTAAAGTAAAAGAGATGGGGAAACGTTTAAATGGAGAAAAAATAGATAATTAAAAAACAAACAAAGAACAAACATCAGACTTCAAATTTTTAGAGCCGTATTTGAAATATTTACAGAAAACGATATTTTGCAATTTTCTAAAATTTACTCTAGCATGGTTATTTCTGATAATATTAAAAAATTTTGAAGTAGTTTTTTGTTACGTAAGTAACACCTTAAGTTTACAGTAAACACTTATAGAACGTTTCTAAATTACGTTGACACCATCAATATTATTTTTTTAAATACGGACCTGGATTTTTTTCATCAAATCGTTTCAAATTTGTATTTTAAATACAATCCTGTATGATTAAAAATAATTTGTAACAGTTTTAGTTGTTTACAACATGGTTTTTAATTTAAAAGCCGGTCCTGTCGCGATTCGTTGCACTTACGATATATTTAGTTTAGCAGGATAAAAATGAAACGTAAAACATTTTAATCAAAAGACCTAGTTAATTTGGAGGAAACTAGTGCTTAATAAAAAAATTTGAAAATGTTTTCTGACATTTTGATTTAAAAAGATCAACATAGGACAGTAAAAGATTTTATTAACATCAAACACTAGGATCCTAAAAACAAGATAGATCATTTTGATTAACAGTTTTTGGGTTTTTTAATCTGCTAAACTAAATATACAGTAACTGGAACTAACCGAAGCAGGTCAGGCTTTAAAAATAAGAACCATGTTGAAATCAACAAAACATGTACCAGGTCCGTATTTAAAAAATTAATCTTGATAGTGTGTACGCAGTTACGATACGCTGTATTACATAACTGTTGACGGCAAACTTAAGTCTGTAACTTATGTAACAAAAAACTGCTTTAAAGTTTTTTTTAATATTATCGAAAATAACAATGCTAGAATAAATTTGAAAAAGTTCCAGAATTTTGTTTTTTGTAAATATTTTAAATACGGCTCTGAGAATTTAAATGCTGATGTTCGTTTTTGTTGTTTTTTAATTATCTAGATTTTTCCCTATTTAAACGTTTCTCTATCTTTTCTACTTTAGGAGATAGCAATACTGTCTCAATTAGAAAGTGTACACCCGGTATGTATGTAAGGCTTAAATAATAGCACATCTATGAAAAGTTACAGGAAAAAATATTTTACGTTGTATGAGACCTATAAGACTATAGGACATGGTCCTTTTGCAATTGAATAAATGTTGTTTTATAATTTTGGGAGGGGTTCAAAATGATCATTTTATCCAGAATTCAGTTTTAAAACTAGAAATTGAAATTTTGATCGCATATAGTATTCTGTATTTTGCGTCCAACGAACTTAGTATTAATCCTGAAACTAGTATAGAACGCGACATTGCCACGTTTAAAATTTTATAAACTTTTCGATATATCTCAGGAACTATAAAAGATACAATACTTGAATAAACTTTATTGTATAAGATACCAAAAGCTCATTCAATTGTATTTGAAACATGTTTTTATAAAATTACAATTTAACGTATCAACAGAGTGTTTTTTGTTTTGTAAAATTTGCGATACATTTTCTCGAAAACGGCTATTGTACTACATTAAATATCTCAGTTCCTATGAAAGTTAAAAAAATAAAACTTGGGGAACATGCGTAAGACCCATGGATTTCAATAAACAGACGCGGGAAAAAAGTGAATCAAAAACGGTATTGGGGAAAATTTAAGTCAAAATGGAAGCAGGCTGCGCCAAAGCGGGATAGCAAAGCTGTCCGCGCCGTAGGCAAATAAGGGGATCAGTGAATTAATGGGTAAGCGAATTAATTCACAGTGAATTCATGCATAGACGAATTCACAAGGCCAAGGCCTTGTGGATTAGAAATTAGTCGAAAAGAGGGTCAAAGGGAGCCGGAGGCAAATACTGGAAAAAAGTGAGTTAAGATCCGTAGACCGCGGAAAACTGGACAGCGACGCTGTCCTCGGCGTATGCAAATATGCGAACCGAGGGATTAATGGGTAGGTGATTTATAGGTGAGAATAATTTTGATTAATTTTACGCTAACAAACTATTGTACTAATTTAATTTAATAAACGAGTTATAAGGTGACATTAAAAGATTTAAAAGGTCAAAATTAAAAGATTCTTTTGTTTTATGCAAGATAGAACAAAATGTAAGACTTCCGGTATATGAAAGATGGGGTGGCGATCACATCCACGTATTTCTTACACATCCAATTTGTTATAAATTATGGAAACATTTTATTTTCCCATCAAATTTAATGAAAATATTTGCTGTTCTTCCTTTGTAATAAGAAAACTAATATTGAGAAAGAGTAATAGTGTAACTTCAGACGTAAATAAGTATAAGACGAAAATTAGATGACTTAATCAATTTCCAATTCAACCATTGATGAAACAAACATCGAAAATAGCTTAAAAACCAGGCAGGGCATATACGTACGTCAAGCATCAGGAGTTTATTTCCAGATTGTTGAAGGAAATAAACTCCTAATGATTTCGTTTCACTTGGGTTGTCAATTCCAAGTTATCCTACCAATAATAATAATAAGAACTCTGTAATTAGACGAGTTGACACGTTTAATGAAAATTTGAAAATAGCTTAGCAGTCCAGGCCATGGGTGTGGTAATTATAGTAGTTAGGTTATGGGCGAACAAAGAAAAAAGGGTGCAGATGATAGCTGTTACCTGATGCTTAATTTTTTAAGCTATTTCGTTGTTCGTTTCATCAATGGTTGAATTGGAAATTGATTAACTCATCTAAAACTAATATTGTATGTAAGAGTTTGAATTAGAAATTATATCAAACAATAATATTTCGTACGAAGTAATTCATACTGTGCACAAGTGAAATTTTTACTGTGAAGAATGAAGTGAATAAATCTCCATCAAAAATAAATTAAAACTTAAATGCTACTTAATCCATTAATATTTACCTATTTGAATTTCTTGCATTCTTACAAGAAGACAAAATTTGATTTGACTACATAAGTATCCATTAGGTAATGTAACAAACACTCACCTGAAAACAAAAGAAATATACATATAATATAAAAGAAAACTTAAATATTATAGAAGTGAGGGTTGTATTTAAAGTTTTGCATATAGATGTTGACGTTTATTCAACTTAATATCAAAGTTTCATTTAGATACGATTAATTATTACACTTGAAAACTCTCAATCAGTCTAGAACATTGTTTTTCAACGAGTGCCCGCGGACAAACGATGATAATATATCTACTTTATAATTATTACAGCACTCTCGATGAAATATTGCCCCAAGGTCGGATGCGCACTCGTCCAATTGTAAATTTCATACCAGTGATGTCGACGGTTGGTCCATTGCAGTTCCATATAAATGAAATTACAGTATACTAGTGGGAAGAGAAAAGCGACGAATACAGATACATGCACTTCTTTGAACATAGCATAGTGGTAAGCAGAGCAATGCGACAATGAGCAAATTTGTCCAAAATGGATCTGAATTTTGGCTAGGATGTAATCAAATGCACTAGTAATTCATTCGAAAATAAGAATGGAATTTTGCCGGATGCTGGCGCAATTGAGGATATAACTGACGGAACTCTCGATAAACATTCCGGGTTCGTGTCCGGGTTGATTACATGAACATTAGTCTTTCTTGTGATTTTGTTGCGTTGCACAATATATCATATTTTCAATGAATAATTTTCCGTTAACATAAAATTCATTGTGTGTGAGAGAAAAACACATGGGCACAAGTAAACACGAGAAAAGACAACAGAAAAATCGGACGTAGTTGACGCTATTGTCGCTCCAATCTCCATACTACTATGCAATGTAATTCTCTTCCCTCAGAGCTCTCTTTGCTCTGTTCCCTACCTTCGCATCTATCGTCGTTTGTATCGCCTACGGTTACCCACTATACATAAAAATCTTGTAAGAATGTTAAGGCGTAAAATGCCCATGATAAGTATACAATACCCATGATCAATATTTAATATATTTTGCAAGTGATACAAGTACGTACTAAGCAATAGTTAATACGTACTTGTATCAGTATCGTTTGTTACAAGGTCACTAACAGAAAAATACTATAATTTAAATGCAAGGTTGTAATATTTTAACGACCTTTTTTTACCTAAGGTGTCTCGGATATGACTTACAAAGAACCCCTTCAAACCACCCCTTGAGACGATTTAGATATATATCTATTTTTCTACCATTCTTTTGATGAATTTCTGAACCCGCCCCTGGTCTCGACCTTGACTATACAACATTGATTTTACTTGGAAAGCACTAGACACAATTATCTGCCTACTGGTTTAATATGTATCAATATTTAATATATTTTGCAAGGCATACAAGTACGTACTAAGTAATACTTAATACGTACTGGTATTGTATATATGTATACGTCATCCGTTTCCTCAACCACTTCTCAATAAGCTTTTAATTTTGTTCTGCTCTCGGCTACAGTTTGAACGTAGTGTTGAACTTTTCGGCAACGTCCTTGACTGTAGCATTAGACTTTATTTCTCTGTATAACTTTAGGCTTTATTTCTCTGTAACGCTATTTGTTTTTTATACTTTTCATACAGCTAGGAAGCACTTTATTCAACAGTTCAGGTAAAGACCCATAAGCTTCTATAACATGTTTTAAACAATCGCTATCACCAACGCATACCGGTAACTCGTCATCTGCGTCGTCTATGTCAACATTACCAACACATTCGTCCGCCATGACTGCTTTGACGTCATGCCGCCATGACGTCCGAACAAGACTGAAGAAAAGAATGACGGTATCACTACACTACCATTCAAACTGTCAGTCTCCCCTTCACTTCCTACGACTGAAGCTCGAATTCCAAAATATTTGGAAATCCCTCAATTCATTCATCAGTCCATCAGTCTTGACCTTACCTTCAAAGAATATCAATCCTCTATCTGAATGTCATTCCGAATGATCGTGTAAGGCCCGCATTATGCCTCGTATAGACTTGCAAGCCAAGCCGTATGGCTCGTGAACTTATAAAAGACACGTGTATACGGTGTTGTGGCGCCGAACAGACGTAAACAATAATCGCTCGTGCTGATCCATCGAGTGTCGGTTTTTACGACATACACAAAGGAACCCGGCTGTTTCGTTTGGACGACGATCGTGGTAAAATCGTAACTATGTATGAGATTTCAACGGTATGTATATATTTACTGTACTTGAATTTTATTTTGATCTCATATTTGTAGTGATATTTATAAAAATTCTTGTTATTATTTTGGTCAATGTTTATAATTTAAAAACGGATTTTTGTTATTTTGTATTATATTGCATGCAATTTTGTAATAAGTATTAAACAAAAAGGATTAATTATGGACCAGTGGACGGAAGACTAGATCTTAGAACTCATCGATGCATAGAAACAAAAACATTAGTATGGAATCCAAAACACGTAAATCATTACAAAAAAAAAGAAAGTAGACGATTGGAGCGAAATTGGGTTGGCTTTGGGAAGACCTGCAGAAAACTACGAAACTAAATTAATTTATTTGTTGGCTTTCTAGAGCTTTCAGATCCAATACCAATTTTATGCCAGATAGCTTATGTACAGCTCAGTCTTATACCAACACTGTTATATTCCTTTTTTTTTTATTTAAACTATCCATAATTATAAAAACGTTACTCATCGCAAACATATCTATATTATATGGATGAGATAAACAACTACATTACTGAACAGACACCCTACTAAATTACAACTAAAAATAACTTGCTAAAATGTTCACGATCAAATCTACACTTTTTTCCTGAAAACATTCGCCAATCAGACAAACAAAATGTATACTACCGCTCGCTCGCATAAGTTCAACTCTTCTTTGGCTCGTATTAAGTTCCATAAGAACGCGATACAAGCGGCTTGTGTACCGATCGGCTCGAGATATGTTCGTAAGTCTATACATTGCATTAGATGTCATACTTCGGGTCACTCGTAACTCTCGGCATTGCCACTGTCACTTCAGTTAACTCTGCGCTCGCGTTAAAAGTGGTTGTGTCATCGTGTTGTCTTTGTGCGTTTATTGATTTCTGTGTTTCGAAATTAGGGGGAAAGAAAGAGAATTGAAGTTTCTCTTAAAACAAAACGTAATGCAACAAAACGGTTGGACGGTGGCGAGTCTATTAAAAAGGTGGCTACCGATTTGAGAGTTGGAGATTGGAGACGTAACCGGAAAAACATTGGAAACTTTCTAAACAAAAGTGTGAGAGGAGGCAGTGGTTTCAGTCGAAAGACTTTGAAGAATGGCGACTAGAAGGGCGAAGGGCAGTCTTGTGAGTGGACCAATGCATCAAGCTAAAGCGCTTGAGGTTCACAAGAATTTTACAGACGGAGAAGAAATATTCACTGCCAGCGATGGATGGCTAGGCAGCTGGAAGAAGAAATATGGCCTAAAGCAGCTGAGCATTAGTGAAAAAAAACTGTCAGTTTACTCATCTGAAGTTTCGAAATTTCAGTCTAAAACATCGTTTCAAGGAAAGGTTGACCTCAGATCAAATTGTTAACTCAGGCAAAACTTGTCTTAACTTTGGATTGCTACCTTCAAAAACCTAGCAGCAAAATCCTAAAAACCTGGATTTAAGAAAAGTAAAGAGAGAGTCACAATTTTCCCTGCCTGCAATGCTTCTAGTTCTTGGAAACTAAAGCCTCCGCTTATTGGAAAGTCTAAAAACCCAAGAGCCTTTAAAAATATCAAAGTCAACTGTCTGCCAACAATGTAGTGGAACCAAATATGTGCACGGATGGATAGCACGATTTTTAGTGACTGGTTTTTAAAGAATTTGTACGTGTCACTGAAGCATTTTTGAGAAAACTAAGCGCTCCAGGAAAGTTATTTTATCATTGAACAATGCGCCATCTCACCCAGATGCCAAAGGACTGTGCAGTGGTGATACTAAAGCTATATTCCGTGACATCGTTTATACAACCCCTAGACCAAGGAGTACTAGAAACTAGAAGAGTGTATACCACAAGACATACTCTATCTTCAGCGTTGACGTAACATTGCATTATCCAAGAGAAGGCCGAGGTGAACTCAGAAAACAATTAGGCTTTTTTAAGAAATTGTTTCATATTTCTACTTGTTTCACGTCTGTAATTATGTTTATTTTATGTTTTTCATACAAAAAAACATTTTGTACATTTTCACGAGTTCTTACTTAATAATTGCGAGTCTACGGTATTTTAAAACAATGGGATACGCTAGAAATAAACTATTCATTGCATACAAGCTTTCTAAATTTTTTTATGAATATTTTTTATGTGTAATATGGCGCAGTATTAGTATTGATGGATTAATTCTGCCGACCGACCATCCGGGTACGAAGGCTGTTGACGGCTAACCCTGTCTACGTCTCTACAGCCCACCAATTAGTTTCACTGAGAGAGGATGACAGGGTCCTGTTCCCAAGATACGTAGGTAGAATCCAGTTCGATCCAACGGGAAGCTTCTGATATAGCCTTATGCCGGCCTTAGAAATTAATAGTATTATCCTTAAAACTTACATAGTATCTAAAAATATCTTTCAAATATTTCTTTATATATACATCTGGGGGAGCGATAATGCATTGATAAGACTTTATCACAGTCGAGGTTTAATTTTATACAAGAATACATTAAAATGTATTTTCGTTAGTTTATAAATTATCTTATAATTACTAATATACCCGATTTGTCTAAATATCGAATCACTACATATTGTAACGTGGAGATTTGTCCACGCTCCTGTTAGGGTTGAAATTAGAAAGATTGAACCTGCAATACTTATGAAAGGTACAAGAAATTCAGGACGCCTAGACCTTGTGAAGAGTTGTTAATAGCAAACATGTTGTATGCTAGTGGAAAGCCCAAGAAGAATTAATTAACATTTAGAGAATCATTCAAGTTTCTAGTTATGAAGTAAAATATAGTGTGAATACATTTAAAAAGCATCTT
>WYDF02258476.1:0-19561 GCA_009867245.2 Adranes taylori
ATTCCATTAATTACCAGTTCCAGGCTGAAGAGGATGATAAATCCTAAAGCCTCCTGTAAACAAACTCACCAATCTCCAAACAATATACAATCCCAACAGGGAGTGGAGTTTTAGTTAGGGTAAAAATCCCACAGTGTCAGATGCACGGGCATCCGGCGCCTTTTGAAGGTTTCTCCACTTCCTACGCAAAACAACAAAAAAAAAACAAACTATCTCACGATGTCAACCGCGAAACCGGTAGTACAATAAATAAAAAATTAAATAAGTAAGAAAGTACAAATTTTAATTCAAGTAACAAATAATTATAATGTATCTAATAATTTACGTGCTGAAAAATTACTATTCCTAATGATATGACACAAATCCATTCACAAATCTGCTGCAATAACCCAAATTTACTATCTCTTTTGTGTCCTAATTGCAGGATGCTGACTCCACCTACCTGCTTTCGTCGTCTGCAACGGCCTTATGTTTTTACAATATTAAGCTAACCCTCCTGCAAATGCAGAATTCCGGTTTTGTTTCTTGTAAGCCTATGTATTTTCTCACTTACCTATTTATGGTGTATATAATTTACTGACGGACACGGCAAATGTTGTTTTGCTCCGCCTGGTTCGCATATTTGTCTACGGCACCGACAGATCGACTGGACATGGCCTAATTGCCGCGGATTTGTCCCGGCCAGCCACATGATATAACTGGCAATGCTTTGCGCAGGCAGCTATATGGCCTAAATACCGCCACTGCACCGCGGCCAGCGACATACGTTTATAGTGGCGAGTTACAACACTGTGGATAGCATAAAAACGTTCTCCCAAACAAATACATATTTGTGCCAAATTTCATGATGATCGGCCAAACGGAATCGTAGTCTATTAATCTCAAACATATATACAAACATTCATTTCTATCTTTCATATACCATATAAGTATATAATACGTACAGATATATGAAAGATATAGGATTCGTCTTTTAAAAATTGTTTTCTATTTCACCTTAGTACGTCTTTTGAATTGTTGTTTTTAATATATATTGTTGTTTTATGCATACCTACGATGAAACATGAAGTCAAAAACAGCAGTCGGGGTAGTGGGAACACGGCAGCAGACCGCGTCTAACACGGCAGCAGACCGCGCCACAGTGGACCAAGGCAGTCTAGCGGGCTTTGCACGCCAGAATACTCTTCTCGAAATTAGTCGAAAAGCGATTCTAGAGAGATAGTCCACACCGTAGCTGCCCGCACCGTCGGCAAATATGGGGACCGGGGGTTTCATGGGTTAGACTAATGTTGTTTAGTTTACCTTAAATACTATTGTGATAACTGAATTTGATAGACGACTTAAAAGGAGACAGTGAAAACTAAAAGGTTCAACTTTTATTTTATGCATGATGTAACAAAACGTAGGACATCCAGGGTGTTTTTTGTTTTGCTAACTTTAAGGTCTATTTTCTCGAAAAGTTTTTTACGTCGAAAGTTCCTTTAATATTTAAGCGGCTAAGCGAGTTTCAAAAACTCGTACGTCATGGCACCGGAGTAATATGACCCTGAAGAAAAAATGTACTACCCTAAATATCTCGGTTTCTATGAAAGCTGGGAAAATGAAACTGGGGGAAATTATGTAAGACCAAGAGCCCCAATTTTTCCGATGTGCGTAACTGAATATACTTGACCGATTATGAGCAATAAAAAAAACTTTCATAAACTCTTTAGTAATACCCTATATATTTTCTTATATTTTGGTAGTCTTTGTGATTTGCTTTACAACGATACAACAGATAATGGACTTTCTAGTACACCCTGTATATTTTCTTATATTTTAGTAACCCTTCAGGTTTACTTTACAAAGATATCACAATGATGGGTCTAGCTCTTATCATTTCACAGATATGACCCATAATATCTTAAAAAACGGAAACTTGTCGCCAAGACAACCGACATTCAACAACTATTATATCTACTTTTTGTATAAATTATTTCTGGTTAATTATAGAAAATAAATTATATACATGTAAGACATACGTTATAGATCATATATGTAAAGTTACAGGAACAATTATTTTACGTTGTGTGAGACATATAAAGTGCTTTCGCAATTGAATAAATGTTGTTATCGGATACACATTTTAATTTTTGGAGGGGCTCGAAATGATTATTTTATTGAGAAATTCAGTTTTAAAATTAGAAGGATGAAATTTCACTCGCAAATAGTATATTTTATTATGTGTCAAATGAAAGTAATACCATCCCCGCAAGTGGTGTAGAGCGCGATGTTGCCTCATTTAAAATTTTACAAACTTTTCCATATATTTCACGAACTATAACAGATAGGTTGCTTAAATAAACTTTATTCTATAGGCAACCAAAAGCTCATTCAATTTTATTTGAAACATTTTTTTCTAAAATTACAAACAGACTGAAACAGAAATTATATACAGACTGTTTTTTGTTTTGTAAAGTTTGGGATTTATTTACTTGAGACTGGCAATTGTACTACATGAAATGCCTCGGTTCATATGAATGTTGAAAAAATAAAACTTGGGGAACAAATGTAAGACCCAGGGACCTCAAGTTAACGCAGAGCGGATACAAAGAAAGAGTAACTCAAAAGCGGTAGTGGGGCAAAATGAAGTCGAATGAACTCTGGCGTGCTCATTGAGAAATTAGCCGAAAAGAGAGTCAAAAGGGATCGTAGGCCATGCCAAACCGGACAGCCCAGCTGTTCGTGCCGTAGGAAAATACTGAGAAAATGTGAGTCCAAAGCGGCCATACGCCGCGGCAAAGCAGTGAGCGAAGCTGTCCGCGCCATAGGCAAATATGCGGCTCGGGGGATTCATGGGTTAGACTAATGTTGTTTAATTTACCCTAAACATGATTGTGATAATTGAATTTAATAGAGGATTTAAAAGGTGACAGTCGAAATTAAAAGGTTCAGCTTTTGTTTGGTGCAAGATGTAACAAAACTTAGGACTTCCAGTATATGAAAAATTGGGTGGCGATCACGTCCACGATTTTTTATAATAAGATCTTAACTTCCTTTATCTTTTATATTTTTTGTTCTTAATTTTCCTAACCGCCTTCTGTTGCTATTGAGAAACATTTCTTGTTGGTCACCAATTACTGTTATCTTTCTTCATGATTTTGGTTCTAGGGTTTTGCAAATTTACTTTTATACGGGCGGTGATAGTTATTTCCAATAACTACTTATCCTGGACTGTAACAACTGATATTGCAATGTTTTTTGTCCAAGAGTAAGTAATTAATCTCATTCCGGGTAAATGTGTCGACAATTTCCTGAAGAACTTTATAAGATACATTTTTTGATGCATGAAAATAGTTATCTCCTGTCATTTATTGACGCGTACTCATGATCTAATTACAGTGATTCTGCATTCTTCCTTCTTTGCTCAAGTTCTCAATAGAATCGCCTTTTGAAGCGTTCTAACGGGATTGTTATTTTTGTAACGCATTTATATAAATTTTTCTAAAAAATTTCATTTCTTCACCTTGCAACGAATATTTATATAATGCAAGGTTTATCTGCTGGTTAGCTCGCATACAAGTATCATTATCCAGGACTGACATATTTTACTTCTATAATATCTCGCATGTGTATCTCTTCACAAAAATATGTTAACTATGAAGGAATTACTAACTTAACGTTTTCTGACTTAAAGTAACAGTACAGACCAGAATCAAGCTTAATTTATTCAAGTCTCTTTTATTAATTATTGATTATTACTAATTGCTGATAACGATATCCTCATTTCTTTATAGGCCATTCAGAATTCCAAAATGTATTTAAAGAAGCCTATAACCGACTGAATCTTGAAGCCTATAACCGACAAGAAATAAATAATTCCTTAGATTATTAAGAACAATCAATTCAACTTACATCATCAAATTAATAATCAATATTCCGTAAATAAAGAGTTGATAAAAAAACTTTTGAAAATAATGAATCTTTTGAAAATATAAGATACAATGAACATCTTTGCTTTTGACGCATTAGCGAAATGCAAAAATTACTAAATTCTGCAAGTGCCACTTTGACACTTATTACAAGTAAATGTAATTTTAATTTAATGTAATTTTAAACATAGCACAAAATGTTAAGGATTATTTTACAAAAAGCATTAGATTGTAATTAGCTACAATGTTTTTGAATCGTTTTCAGGCATACAATTTTTATTCATGAGGAAACTTATTCAAATGAAAAGTTTCGGAATGAATAAGTAAATTTGGGTCGAACAGACTGAAACGATGGCTACAATCCATAGGTGATAAATAACACTAGATATTTTTCCATTGAATTCGAATTTTTTGTAGCGCACCAGATATCTTGTTGCGCTACAAAAAACGTGTTTTCATAAGTATATAGAATAGAATATTTTATTGCGCAATTAATACTATTTATATAAATAAAACACCACTACCACTATATTATTAGTGCAACTTGATCTAAAAAAAATATATATCTGAAATTTTCCAGGACATAATAAATAAAACTTTTGAAAATATACGCGTAGCTCTAAGTAACCAAAGAACAACTTGATGTACATAACCAAGTTGCCGCTAATATTTAGTAACCCAGACAATATAATGAAAGTTTGCAAAAAAGCGATTAGTCAATTTAATATTGAACATATCGCTAGACAAAAGGAAGTAAGCAAATAGAACAAGGCCGAGACGCTTCTCATAAGAAATTCAAACATCTACGTCCGATAGTGAATAAATTTACGTCATAGTGAATGAATTTACGTGGAGCGAATGAACCAAGTTAGAAAGCACAATCTCTTGAACATTAATTATGACGAAAGCTTACGCCTGATTACGCTGCTCAAATTTTCTTCAAATTTTTATATGACAAAACCTTTCAGGAACAAAAATGATTTAGTGCCACAATAATATAATCTTAAAAAAATCGTGGACGTGATCGCGCCCAACTTTTCATATACTGGAAGTCCTACGTTTTGTTACATCTTGCATAAAACAATAGTTGATTCCTTTAGTTTTGACTGTCACCTTTTAACTCATCTATTAATTTCAATTAGCGCAATAGTGTTTAGAGTAAACTAAACAACACACAGTTACCAGGTATGGCGTGTGAAGCACGCGAAACTTTCCAGATTGTTTCCTGAAATCGTCCGCTGCACAAAACAAAAGGGCCCGTTAGTGGCGTATTTGCACGGTTTAACCTGATTGATCAATATCAATAATTCAATTAAATTAAAACTTGTAAACAGCAATGGATATCCTTCATACAATTTATGATTGAAAGGAAATCGGACATGCTCGACTTTTGATACAGTAATTCCATTGAAGTAATTTGAATTAATTGTTGAATTCAACAATAGTTGAATTCTAGGGCGGAGGGTTGTTCCTTCCGACGTGACATGGGTGAGAGGGAGATATTTATATGGGACATAGCAATCCCCTGCACACAAGTATAGGTACATGAACTCCTTCGTTGTTCTACAAGATAGAACTTTAGTTTAGTTACTTCTAGCAAAGTTATTATCTGAATGATTGACCCGGAAAGTTTCAATTTATATACCTAAGATAGCCTCAATTCATTTAGAATAAAACACTAGCCAGGACCCTTGCTAAAGTAGACGTACCTTCAGATTTGATCATGCTCTATTGTGGCCGGATAATTACTGGTAACGTCAATCCTTAGCGATAGCTGTTAGCTTTAATAATTAATAATACAAGCCTAAGAACAAGGCTAAGATAGATTACCCAACCTTACATCATCAATATATCAACATTATCTTCTCTAACGCGATTTAGTAATTATCAATTTTATTATATTTCATGATCTCGAATGAATCAGGGGTTTTCTATTAGCAATTAATAATGAACATTTTTCCCACTACACTTCTAATTGCTCCGACAAGAAAATGTTTTGTTGTGTACCACTTTATTTAAATTTTATTTCCATCCACCGTTTTTATAGAGTTGCCTATAGCTAAAGCGTATAATGTTTAATTGAAAAGAATGAAATTAAAGAATATCAAAACTCACACAAATTATTTTCGGCTTGGTGTTAATCCAAGAATTTATTGCTACCAAAATGGCCTATTTTTAAGCTAATGATACAAGAAGTTCAAATAAATTACGTTACAATCTATGTTTATATGAATGTTACATTTAACAAATAAAACATTTTAAAAACAAATTTTAAAAAAATATGACTATTAGAAATGCCGTCTTACAGCAATATTTCTGCTTCTGAATTGCTGGGACATGATTAGTAACGTAATCTTGTTTGTTCTTTTTTATTGTTTGTCCATTTGATGTTCAAATTAATTTAATTATAAATGCCACTATTTTATATTCAAAATATATAAAGTAGGAATGCAATAAATGGTTTATATCTGCTTTTCCTGATTGCCTCATTTTGATGAAACTTTCAATAGTTTATTCTTCACTATTAATTTATATGAGCAATATGGAGCTGTATCTAGGTGTATGTTACTGCTTAGGTGTGCCCAGAGTTTTTCTGGAGGTCAGCAAGTCTATATAAGCGATTGCTGACATATGTTCTTTCTAATATAACATAATCATTATCTATATTTTATATTGCATTTTTGATATCATTTTCAAACTGTTTTATTAAACATATTTACGTAAACCGAAAATTTAAGTTATGAATATTAATATATTGCTCACAAATGAATGGTTATCGTCAAATATCCAGTGTAATAGAAAGAATTGCAATTTTCCGTCTGTCAGTTGTGATTCGATTGTGGCGCTGCTACGGTTTGATCTGTTCTTCCATTTTTGCCGATTTCCTCTTTGCGGTGTTCTTTATATAGTAATATTAGCAGGGTCAGGATGCTTTCAAATTTGCAGTTCAGTTATTTCTTGATTATTTCTTATTTGATTTTGTTTTTGTAAACTTCGATGTATTCTGTTATTTCTAGGTTTTTATTGGTTCTTTTTAATATTGTCATTGTATCTTCTATGGTTCTATTTGGGTGGCTGCTGTCGTGAAGATGGTTCGCATATGTGAATGGTATATGTCTGGGCATTTGAATGCATATTAATGTTCTCTGAATTTAATTTTGAAGCTCCTATTTGTTTTTCCAATATATGATTTGGCACATGTACTGCATGTCATTGTATTTGCCATTTTGTTTGAACTTATTCTTGTTGGTGATATTCTTGTAGAATTGTTCTTTTAGGTTATTTTGTGTTCTATATGCAATTTTGAAACCATATGGCTAGAATATTTTTCCTATTTTATACGTATCTTTATCAGGGCAAGTTAGCGTTATGTATTTATGGTTTTACGTGTTCTTTTCTGTAAGTCTGATTGTTGGTTTCATTATTTTCTCGTATATTTTTATTATTTCTGTTTTGTTGTATCCATTGGTTATGTCTATTTCTATTATCTTTCGTTTTTCTTTTTTATGGTTTTGTTTAGAGAGTGGAATGTCTTTCAAGCTATTGAAGAATGCTGTGAACGCTGCATATTTGCGCTTTTTTGGATGATTATATTTTGCATGTATTTTTCTGTTGTTGTATGCAGGTCTTCTGAGGTTGTTATATTCGAGACTCGATTGTGAATTTTGAGTTTTTGTGTACACTGTTTAATATATTTATAAAATGGATCATAAATTAGGTTAGATAAGTAGATTATGTATTATGCATTCTAGAGGATACCACAAATATGTAAGGAAGCAGCCCCTTCCGATGTAATGCGCAAGCGAATCCCGGAAGGCGTTTGCGGGGCTTCGGGAGTGGTTTAGTGGGTCGGCCAAAAGGTCAACCCCGCACAATTTCCCGCAATGTGCGGATAGCTTTGTAGAAAATTCCCTCTCGGAAAACAAAAAAAAACTACTAGTAGTACTAGTACTCAGACGATGAAGTTTTTCCTCAATATCGTTTTCATTAGACGTCAGGTTCTCTAATTTACTCTCCGTAGCAACACCACAACAAAATTATAATGCTAACGCAATAAAATCTAAAGCACGTTTGTTTTTTATAGTATGATCGCGAAACTTCTGAGCCATGCATGAAATATGAATTTTCTAAAGGTGTCAATACATTTTAAAAATCAAAATCTATAGCTTTTTGCACGTTTAAAGTGTTATCATCAACGCTTGCAGTAATCTGTTCTACTTGACTTGCATTCGAACAGGCAGTACTAATAGAACCATTTTTTTTTACGTATAACTATTGAACTTATGGGACGTGGCTGCTGCGCCAAAACATTTCACTTGAGGAAAAATGTCATATAAAGATTACACAGTCGTAAAGATATGAAGATACAGATACAGACTAAATGGTTCACAACGCTATGCTTCTTCCTGACTGGCAATGCCATGGATTGTCGTCATAGTCCACAGATAATAGAATGGTATGATTTGACTAATAAGAATAATATCTGTTTTTTCCTTTTGTCCTGTTCCCGATCGTACTATAAAATCTAACTCAGAACGTTTATCTACAATTTCATAAGGCCCAAAAGATTTCATAAGATCCAAAAGAAGAGGAGTAATAATTTCTGATTACGTCCGTTTTTACTAATAAAAGTGAATATTTTCACCTGGTCTCCTATTTTGAAATCTACAGTGACGCTGCATCTTCTTCCTTACTTGCTCAAGTTTTCAATAGAATCGCTTTTTGAAGCCTTTTTACGGGCTTGTGATTTTTATAACGCATTTGAATAATTTTTATAAAAAAATTTATTCACCTTCATGTGTCGTTATTGCAACGAATATTTATATAATGCAAGATTTATTTGCTGGTTAGGCCGTATACAAGTATCTGACATATTTTGGTTCTATAATATCTCGCATGTGCATCTGTTCACAAAAATATTTTATAACTATGAAGGAATAACTAATTTAACGTTTTCTGACTTAAAAAATAACAGTACAGACCAGAATGAAGTTTAATTTAATCACGCCTCTTTTATTAATTATTGGTAACTATTAATTGTTGATAACGATATTCTCATTTGTTTATAGGTCATTCAGAATACCAAAATGTATTTACAGAAACGGATAGGAGTCTTCATTTATTAATAAAAGGTTTTATAAGTCAATGCAATGCTTTAGGGAAAGCCAAAGAATTACTTAATGCAAACAATCCTGCTGACAATGCGTATGGGCTCATAACAAACAATTTGGACAACTCAATAGAAGCTTGTGTCAAAGGTATAGGACAATTTAATCTCGAAAAAATTGGCAGAAAAAAGGGAAGTAATCAAATTCGACAAAGCGTGAGTGGTTATTATATATCGGCCAAAGGTGTTCCTCCGGTAGCAGAAAAAATTAGCTCATTAATAAATAAGGCAACTAGTAAATCACAATCGCTAAAAGGTTTGCAAAGATACAATTTTGACGCTTTATTGGCAAGAGATTTAAATCAGTATTCAGATGACTTGAATGGAATGTTGGACAACTTTGCAGTTGGAGTAAAACTAATTAATATTGGTTTGAATAATCCAGTAATTACAAGGTGGGATTCAAGAATAATTAACGATGGTTTTAATCGTATAACAATTGATTATTTTGGGATAATGAAAAGAAATGCTGATGCATTAAATCAGTTGGTATCTTCAAGATCACAAAATTAAAGATACTGTTTTGGTGTAGAAAGTTGTGAATGAAGTACGTATATGACTAAGATTGTTTAAGAATTTAGACTAAGATTGTTTAAGATCAGTTCACTGTTGTTTATAGAGTTAGACCTTGAGCTAGATGGTTATATAGATTAATTGAAAATAATGAAACTAAAGTACTCAAAGATTCCCACAAGCTATTTTCGTCTTGGTCTTAATCTAAGAATTTAGAGCACAATGGGCATATTTTTAAGCTAATTATGCAAGAAGATTAAATAAACAAAGTTACAATCTATGTTTATTTGAATATTACATTTAACGAACATAAGTCACTATGATTACATACCAAACCTTTATTATTACTATTTGAAATGCCGCCATACACCAATTTTGTGTTTCAGTATTGCTGCGACAAGATTAGCAACTTAATGGTGTTTGTTCTCTTTTTGTTTTGTGTCCATTATAAATAATTTAATAGTAAATGCCTTTATTTTCTGTTCGAAATATGCAGAGTTGGAATGCAATAATAGGTTGGCAACTGTTTTCCTTGATTACCTCATTTCGATGAAACATTTAATAATTTATTCTTCAGAATTAATTCATATTTGGAATATGGAGGTTTGGGTATATGTATGCTAGAAGTATTGCCTAGTTTTGATTATATTTTACTAGCCACGACTGCTGACGAAGCTATATGCCTATTGCTCTCATAAGTTTTTGATAATAATTGGAATTGTACAATATCATTACCTATATTTTATATTGTAGTTTTCAAATAAATTGTTTCTTTAAACACATTATTGTAATCCGGATATGTAAGTGGCATAGCGAGGTGGATAGTCCTCCCAAAGTAAAAATAGATTACCAGTAAAGCAAATTAAAATTACTAACTCATATGATAATATTTTGGGGTGTAGATTAATATATAAACGCCTATATCAATCTAACTGAACGTGGTCGATGTGAGTCGAACTTCACTAATCCAGCAGGGGAACGTCTCTCGAGAAAACGTTTGAAAATCAGTCAAGTGCACTCAGTTGACGGTTGACTTCTTTCGCCAAAAGCCGGACCATTAGTTGCTATTTTTATAATGTGTAATAACGAATCTAGTTCAAGCACAGAAAACAACCATTCTCGTCACGGCTCTAGAACACCCATCACTTTCAAGATTTTATAATTCAGTAGATACGGAATCAAATAATTTATGTATTAAAACTTATAAATTTAGATAATAATTTAGCACAACCTAGTAAATTAAAAGTAAAATATTTAAGCATTGTGCCGGAATTCATAGGAAATCCGAGCCTTTTTTCAAATTTTGTTGCAACGAACGAATATTTAATACAACATTGTTTCAATCGATAAAATGTTAATGGTGTTTAAAATCTCTTGATTTTTAAATCAATAAAAAAATTAAACTAAACTTAATGCTGCAATAAATTTTCCATCTTGTAAGTCTAGCACTTGGCAAGAATAAAAAACGGCCTTGCTGGCTATATATGCTAATAAACGGCGATTTACAACCGCTTTCTTTGTAACTGTGTTAGCAAAAG
Organism: Adranes taylori; assembly: GCA_009867245.2. Classification (NCBI taxonomy): domain Eukaryota; kingdom Metazoa; phylum Arthropoda; class Insecta; order Coleoptera; family Staphylinidae; genus Adranes; species Adranes taylori. The sequence goes on from WYDF02258476.1 coordinate 11,130, forward strand.
AATCTAAAGCCTTTAGAATTCTTTGCAAAATTGAAACGAATCTTAATTTAAAAAATTAACAATAATAAAACGCACGCTGCGAGTAAAGCCGAAATTCAGTTCTTAAACGATTTTAGTCAAAACTGACTACTTCTTTTATTAAAACATATGAATGAACCACGTATGTTATGGAATTATTTAAGCACTAGAAATCTATCGTGTCTTAACGAAACGTTATATATCTCTACAAACGATTTTAATATAAGTGATTCAAAAGATTCGTAATCATGTAAATAAGATAAGTTTGCCAACTTTTAATATACCAACAAATTTGCAGTGGTAGTCTGTCGGTTAGAAAAATCTGAATCAACAGCCAACTACAGAAAATACAAATGTTTTTAAACCAAATAAATATTCTGTCACTCCAAAACTAACGCCGATGAGCACTTCTACCAGAAGTACTGTCGTGGTTAAAATTGACACGACATGGAAACAAGGCTCCTGACTTTAGGAACTAAATCACTACGTAACACAAATTATAATGAACACTAACAAAGAAATGAAATTCAATCAGTTTTAAAATTCTATTATCAATCAACAAATTATTAGAACAATATTACAATTGAATTTTAGTACTATGACTGATGGTTAGCTACATGCTAAGCATTATTAAATGATTATAAGTACAACACAATTATTACTCAAAAATTGTATATCTTTGGAAATAAATATCTATTGTGCAATACTCAAATCTAACTTGAAGTGTTATTTATATTCTTTACATGAATTTGATATAAATTTCCAGAAATTATAAATTTCTTACATTACATGATTGGATACTGATTTGCTGCGAATATTTCTCTAGTCTTATTGTCTCGTTTATCCACTAATCCAGGATATATCCTATTATTCTGAATCATATATATCTGTTATATCCCCCAGTATTCATTAACTTGTAGTTCCTTACATGTAAGTTTATATATTCAAATTTTTTTCCTCCACTGTGTATCGTTTGTTTATTTAATACACTCGCTATTATTTCATAACTCTTAACGCAACTTTTTCCCTCAATTCCGTTTTATAGTTCCAGGTTTTTTTCGATACAGATAGTTCTATTCCGCTTTATATGAATTTAATTTATAAACACTAATTTCTAATTCCTTGAGGGAATCTTCTTACGAACCTCTTCCTCTTTTAACTAACATTTAACCTCACAATTTGATACCAAATACACTTTTTGTTTAATCGTTTCACCGTATATATTTTCTAATAATTGCCAGAAACACGTGTTATACGACCGCTACATTCAACCGCATGAGAATTACGAGAAAATATTTTTTGGCCACAATTAAATTATTTATTTTTGGTACTTAAAACATTTAAAATTAGATATGTGAAGTACATGTTCAAAAATATTCAATAAAATTTATTTCCCGTGAAAATTTTGTATTTTACGTAAATTAAAAAACCACTTAATCTCTTAAGCCTTATTAATAATTATTAATTTGGAGCAATAAAAACATATTTTTTAGTCATAATTAAATTGATTAATGTTGATAATTAAAACCTTTTAAGTTAGATGTATGAATATGTACATGAATATGTACATATGTACGAAAAATTTCAATTGAAATTATTTATTGAAATGCTGCAATAAATTTCATAACTGCCAATTCAAACTTGCATTTAAAAACTTGTCCGATTGTAGTAGCTGTATTGTAGTTGCACCTAATTCCAAAAACAAAATATAAATTAAAATATACAATGTAGAAAATCAGCTCTTTGTCTGGAACAAAAAATTTCAAAATTAAAATTTCCTAAATGTCTAATTATGATAGAAAATTACCTCAAATTCGCTACTATTTACAATGCATCGAAGGACCACATTTCTGCCAAGTTATCAAATCCATTTATAGCTATTTGAGAATAAAAATTTATTATACCCAATTTTAACAAAATTGAAATCCCAAGCAAAAACTAAATCTCTCTAAAGTTAGCTAACATTGGTTCTGGAAGGGAAACCCCCATTTTTTGGAAGATGTAGAATGTAAGGAAGACCAGAGAGAATATCTTACATTATCACGAAGTTAAATCTAATCTTAGGGGCATAACCGAAACTACACTAAAATTATCCACATGATTGGTCCAACATGCAAAAATTTATTCGAACTGTTATAAACAATTACGATATTTGAAAAATTCGATAATAAGATGGGAAACCCTTAAAATTAGAATATAATATTACACCTAGTACTACGACACCTATCAATATTATTCACATAGATGTTTTGAAATATGAAAAATTTGTGGACGTGATCGCCATCGCATATTTCATATACTGGAAATCCTACGTTTCCCAGGAAGGCTCATGAATCCCCCGTTACCAATATTTGCCTACGGCGTGGACAGCTTCACTGTTCTCTTTGCCGTAGCCTACGGCCGCTCCCGAGTCACATTTTCCCCGTATTTGCCTACCTCTGTCCGGCCTTGACTCTCTTTTAAGCTAATTTGTAAAATAGCAGTCTCATAAATTTGCCCGCTTTGGTACGGCCTGCTGACATTTTTGATATAACTTTTAAATTTTCCCCACTACCGCTTTTGAGTTATTTATCTTCGTGTCAGCTTTACGTAAAATTGAGGTCCCTGGGTCTTACTCTTGTTGCCCAGATTTTATTTTTTCAAATTTCATAGGAACCGAGATATTTAATGTAGTACAATGACCGGTCTCAATTAAATTGATCGCAAATCGCAAAGTTTACAAAACAGAAAACACCCTGCATATGTGTTAGTTTGTAATTTCAGAAAGAAATATTTCAAATAAAACTGAACGATTTTTTGAGCAAGAAGGTTTTTATATGAAAAATTTTTCCTTACGGCCCCCCCCCCCCCCCCTTGAATTTGCCAAAACATGAATCCTATATCTTTAATATACCTATACATATATGATACGTATATGGTATATGAAAGATAGTAATATAGGTTCTTAACAATTACCGCCGCCTTTAGCAAATATGCTCAAGCGAATGAATTAGATACCATGCAAGCTGCTGTAATAACAAAAAATAGTATGTTTTATAACCCATCACTCTGTTCCTGGTTTAATTGTATCAGATATGTCATCTCATTGCGGGTACATTAAATATTGCATTAAATACCATATATCTAATTCGAATCAGTTGGAAAAATATCCACACATGAAAAAAAAATTTAAAATAGTTTTTTTGCTACAAATGAACCAGACATCAAATTAACAATTTTCTTAATATTAGATATGTTATCTGATTGCGTGTATATTAAATGTAGCATTAAAACCGTTTATCTATTTCGAATGTAATATTGAATTCGAAATTACATCAAATTCGAATCGAATTTGATAACGGGATTATTAATGAATTCTTGGCCCACGTTAAGTTGAAATATAGTTTTGTGGCCCATGTCATCCAACTTCTAACAATTTAATTGAAAGTTTTCATTCAACGGCACAAGAACATCTTAATTTATTAAATAATCTATCAGAATTTGAGAATGACGAAATCGATTCTAATATGTTATACGTTCTTATATCGTAGAATATAATAATTCTTGTCATTCTAGTAATGAATTAACACCATTTGTAATATGAAATTTTGATTTGCACTAATCCACAGATCTCAAATTACAAACTGAAATTTTAAATAAATTTATTCAGTCGCATAAAGATAAATTATAGGTAAATTATATGAAACAAATTGTCGCCTTCATCCACGTTTATTTTAAAATTCGTAGTAGTGAACGGTTTCGGGAATAGGCCCATTATGTAGCTAAAAAAAATTTTAAAACATCAAAAGTCATGTTTAGATCCGCGAAAATATATATGTAATAAATTAAATTAAAATTCTCTACCTTACGGTCGAGTGACAAACTAATGATAGTTTGTTGTGTATAAATAAGTTGTAAAACATGCTATTGTATAACATGCTATTGTATAAATAAGTTAATCAATCAAAAGACTGAGAATAATAGAATAAGCTCATACTCTAAAAGAGGTATAAGAGTTAAGGTTCAATTATTAGACAAATAATTGGAAATCGTGAAGCCTATAACCGGCAAGAAATAAACAATTCCTTAGAAATTATTAAGAAAAATCAATTCAACTTACATCATCAAATTAATAATCAATATTCCGTAAATAACGAGTTGATAAAAAACTTTAATAAAACTTTTGAAAATATAAGACACAATGAACATCTTTTCTTTTCAGGCATTAGCGAAGTGCAAAAATTAGTTAATTCTGCAAATGCCACTTTAGAAACTTATTACATGTAAATGTAATTTTAATTTAATGTAATTTTAAATATAGCACAAAATATTATGAATTATTTTACAAAAAGCATTAGATTGTAATTAGTTACAATGTTTTGAATCGTTTTCAGGCATACAATTTTTTATTCATGAGGAAACTTATTCAAATGAAAAGTTTCGGAATGAATGTAAATTTGGGTCGAACAGTCTGAAACGATAGCTGTAATCCATAGGTGATAAATAACACTAGATATTTTTCCATTGAATTCGAATTTTTTGTAGCGCACCAGATATCTTAATTGAAAAACGTGTTTTCATAAGTTCATGATAATACTTTCCTAATAGAATATTTTATTGCGCAATTAATACTATTTATATAAATAAAACAACAGTACCACATATAATATTCAATAATATTATTGCAAACTTGATCTAAAAGTGCAACTTGATCTAAAAAAAATATATAAATGAAATTTTTCAGGAGCTAATAAATAAAAGTTTTGAATATATACGAGTAGCTCTAAGTAACCAAAGAACAACTTGATTTACATAACCAAGTGCCGCTAATACTTAGTAACCCAGACAAAATAATGAAAGTTTGCAAAAAAAGCGATTAGTCAATTTGATATTGAACATATCGCTAGACAAAAGGAAGTAAGCAAATAGAACAAGGCCGATACGATTATCATGAGAATTTCAAACATCTTCGTCCGATAGTAAATAAATTTACGTCATAGTGAATGAATTTACGTGAAGCGAATGAACAAACTTAGAAAGCACAATCTCTTGAACATTCAGAAGAACATAATTATGACGAAAGCTTACTCCTGATTACGCTGCTCAGCTTTTCTTAAAATTTTTGTATGACAAGACCTTTCAAAAACAAAAATGATTTAGTGTCACAATAATATAATCTTTAAAAAATTGTGGATGTGATCGCCACCCCACCTTTCATAAACTGGAATTCCTACGTTTTGTTACATCTTGCATAAAACAATAGTTGATTCCTTTAGTTTTGACTGTCATCTTTTAACTCATCTATTAATTTGCATTAGCGCAATAGTATTTAGGGTAAACTAAACATACAGTTACCAGGTATGGCGTGTGGAGCACGCGAAACTTTCCTGCTAGTTTTATGAAATCGGCCGTTGCACAAAACAAAAGCGCCCGCTTGTGGCGTATTTGCACGGTTTAATCTGATTGATCAATATCAATGACTCAATTAAATTAAAACTTGTAAACAGCAATGCACTTCCTTCATACAATTTATGATTGAAACGAAATGGAACATGATCGACTTTTGATAAAGTAATTCCATTGAAATAATTTGAATTCAATAGTTGAATTCTATGGAGGAGGGTTGTTCCTTCCGACGTGACATGGGTGAGAGGGAGATTTTTATATGGGACGTAGCAATCCCCTGCTCAAAATTATAGATACATGAACTCCTTCATTATTTTATAACATACCCTTTAGTTTACTTACTGCTAGCAAAGTTATTAACTGAATGAGAGACCCGGAAAGTTTCAATTTATATCCCCAAGATAGCCCCAATTCATTTAGAATAAAACACTAGCCAGGACCCTTGCTAAGGTGAATGTACCTTCAGATTAGATCATGCCCTCTTGTGGCTGGATAATTACTGGTACCGTCAATCCATAGCGATAGTCGTTAGCTTTAATCATTAATAATACAAGCAGCAGAAATAAAATTGTTATTAAACTTAATTAAATTGTATTGGTCGTTAAAAATATTTACATGCAACCCAATAACATGCTCATTCAATCCCATACGTAAAATAAAGTAATTAACGCTTTGGAAATAGTAAAATATATCAACACTTGAATAAAAGTGACTTTATCATTTGTTTAGTTACATCAAAGAGCAAGTCAGGATAATCAATATTATTTCTATTCTAATTATTGGCTTTGATTCATTATTGCTATAGGAATAATTAATTATTTTATTTGAATAGATTATTGAAACTAGTCGTGATTGTTTTATTGTTTATTGTGATTTCATATTTTATTTGTTGTGAAACTAAACCTGTTTTTCTGAAGCTGTTTTGCAGTTTCAAACAAACAAGATGTTTAACAAAATAAACAGACCTTAAAGACAATGACTGACTAAGAAAAACGATAGATTACCAAACCTTGCATCATTAATATATTAATATTACCTTTAGCTCTACCGCGATTTGTTAATTATAAATTTTATTATATTTCATGATTTCGAATGGATCAGGTATTTTCTCCACAAATAGGAGTTTGGGAAGGCTAGCCTGATTCGCATATCCATGTCCAAATTTACACGCGACAACATTTTTAATGGATAAGATATATTCTTTGATGGATGAAAAATTCTTAATATAGTTGCCTCGTGTCATTTCTTGGCAAGTAATCATGATTTCAGAACAGTGAGTCTGCATCATCTTCCTTCTAAGTTCAATTTCATTAGAGTCGCCTTTTAAAGGTTTCTAACGGGATTGTTGTCCTTGTAACGTAGTTGTATACTTATTCTAAAAAAAATTACTTCCTCACCTTGATGTGCCGTATTGGAACGAATATCTATATAATGTCAGGTTTATCTGCTGGTTTGTCCATACACAAGTACCATTATCCACAGACTGACAGATTTTACTTCTATAATATTTGGCACGTGCTCATGTTCAGGAAAATATGTTAAAGCTGAAGGATTAAGGACGGTTAACATTTTCTGATTTGAAAAGCAGTACAGATTTTCGGAATCTAGTATAATTTATTCACGTCTCTTTCTTTTATGTTTGGCAATACCCATTACGTCCCATTTGATGTAACCACTTTTTTCGCGTTTTGTTGCAGTTTTGAAAATTGAAACGACTTGTCTAGCGTATAAGCCATGGCAATTATTAATTATTGATAACGATATTCTCATTTGTTTGTGGGCCATTCGCAAGAGCAAAATATATTTAAAGAAATAGATAAAGTTCTTGATTTAATAATAATAGCCTGCATATGTCAACGCAATGCTTTAGGGAAAACCAAAGAATTACTTGGTGCAAAGAATCCTGTTGACAATACATATGAGCTAATAATAAACAATTTGGAAAATACATAGTCGCCTGTCTCGAAGATATAAGAGAGTTTAATATCGGACAAATTGGTAGAAAAATGGGAAGTACTCAAATTCGACAAAGCGCGAATGGTTTTTACGAAGTGGTCAAGGTTTATCCTCCGGTAGCAGAGAAAATTCTCTCATTAATAAATAAGGCGAATAGTAAAGCAAAAACGCTTGTAGGTTGGGAAATGAACAATTTTCACGCTACTTTGGCAAAAGTTATAAATCAATATACAGTTGACTTGAAATGATTAATGGAAAATTATATTATTGAAGCAAGAAAAATAAATACTGGTTTGAATAACCGAAGTATTACAGTAGGGTATTCAAAAATAATGTACGCTAATTTTCAACGTATAACAATTGATTATGCTGGCGTAATAAAAAAAAATGCTGATGCATCAAGTCGGTAGGTGCAGAAAGCTCTGAATGAAATACATATATGACTAAAATTGTTTAAGTATTTGAACTTGTCATCTAAATTCTTATAAAATTAATTCATTATTTTGTTTCATCAAAAATTTACTAATCTATTAGCCATTAATAATGGATATTTTACCCACTACACTTCTAATTGTTCAAACAAGAAAGTATATTGTTGTGTACTACTTTATTTAAATTTTATTTCCATACACAGTTGTTTATAGTGATAGAGCCTACAGCTAAAGCGTTTAATGTTTAATTGAAAAGAATGAAACTAAAGTATATCAAAACTCCCACAAATTATTTTCGGCTTGGTGTTAATCAGAGAATTTATTGCTACCAAAATGGCCTATTTTTAAGCTAGTGATACAAAAAGTTTTTCTGGAGGTCAGCAAGTTTATAGAAGCGATTGCTCACATATGTTCTTTCTAATGTAACATTATCATTATCTGTATTTTATATTACATTTTTGATATCATTTTCAAATAAAATGTTTTTTCAAGCATATTTACGTAAACGAAAATTTAAGTTATGAATATTAATATATTGCTCACAAATGATCACAACTGAATGGTTATCATTAAATATCCAGTGTAATAGAAAAAATGTGGCAAGCCCTTATTTTCAATAATTATTTCGGATACAACTATATA
>WYDF02258487.1:0-19559 GCA_009867245.2 Adranes taylori
GCAATTTCTTGATTCAAAACATAATTTATTAAAATAAAAAAAAAACCCGCTAACATCTCACAAATTATACTATATGAGATATTTTAAACTGTAAAATAAGTTAATACCTGTAATCCTTCCGATTTTTCCATCACGAGCAGGTTCTATGAAATTGGCAACGAGACCTGCAATATGCGCTCCAACACTATAACCGATTATATGAATATTATCGGCTTTGACGCCACGTGGATGCTGTGCAAGGTATCGTACCAAATGCGCTACACAGAGGGCGCAAAAACGTGGTGCCCATTCCATCTGACCTAAACAAGGTTCTTTAGCTAAGGATCCATAATCTGTAAACAGATTCAAGCATCAAATATTTGAAAACATGCGAAATTCATTACGTATTAATTTAATCAAATTAGGCCCCAAAATAGGTTCTTATAAAACACCTGTAGAGAAAACTAATAAATTTAGAATATATATAGATGGTATTACTTTAAAGAAGTATAACTATTTGTAAAGTGAGTCAATTATTTCGAAAACTGCATATTGACATTTAAATTGGCTTTAAAAAGGAAGGTAAGGGTAGATGCGCATTTCTGGCACAACTGATAGTCTACATCAGTACCTTCTGCTTTCACTTCGCATCATTGCATTTGTTAATGAAAACCAAGCTCCGTTCAGTGCATCACCTTTGGTCGGCAAGCCAATTTGAAATCTTTTATATGATTTTATATGGCAAAATTCCTAATACCCACCCTCATAGATTGTCTCTTCTTTGGTTAATTAGTTTAACTGGATTTAATTTTATTAAAATCTTTTTAATAATTTAAGCATACAATCCTAGGAATGATGCGAGGTGAAAACAGAGAGCACTGATAAAGTCTATCGGCCATGCCAGAAATATGCATTTACCCTTACCTTCCCATTTTTTAAGCCAATTTGAACTTGAACTTCCTAGTTAATATGCAGTTTTCAAAATAACTAACTCATAAAATTAATAAATTTAAAGAAAACGCTAAAGATTGTAAAAGATTTAATGTTTCATTCAGTTTATCAAAGTTTATGAAAAATATTTCATCTGATGCATGTTTTCAAATTCAGAAAACCTTTATTGGCATAAATCTGTAATTAATTGACATATCAGAAATATCTAATTACAAAATACTCTAATTATACAACAAATAAATTCTTTCATTATAAAACAATCTTATGATATTATAAACCAAACAGAAATATAAAACAATGTAAAACACCAAAAAATAAATAATAAATGAAAAATACCAAAAAATATAATAAAAAAAAAAGAAAACCGCCTCTAGAAAACTTCTTCTGCTTCTTTTTAACGCATCCTTTTCTTATTTACCTCTCTCAATCTTCGGTCATTTTCGGCCCTTTTCCCCTTCATACATCCCCCTCACAAGTCTCTCTCTCTTTCTTCTTATATTTTCCGTTATCATCCTTCCTGAGCCCCTTTGATACATACATATTTTCCACTTCTTCGGCTCCTTCGTTTTATTTACGCTCAACCTCTATCCAGTCTTTCCACTCATCTGTTTTCTTATTGCACAATCTACATTTCCTTTCATCAACACTCATGCGAAACCTGTTAACCCGTTCTTCATTTCCATATTTAAATCAAGCAATCCTCCTACTTTCAACTTGTACTTCTGCAGCCACCGAAGTACCTTCATTTTATCCTTTCTATAATACCTGCATTCCTTTCTCTCTGCACATTCATCAAAGAACGCTCCGCAGCAAAACATCTCACAAGCTATATTCATTCGTCCCATTATACCATTCCTCCACCGACCATCCATATATTTCATACATCTTTTTACAATACTCGGCCTACCTATTTCTGATATCTTCATTTTTTGGTTTTCTGATTAGATTTATAATTACTCTCTTTACAAGCCTCCCTTCTTTCATATCTGCTCAGTTTTTTAACTTCCTTTATTGATCCATTGTGTTCATTAAACTCTTGTAGTACTACGTCCTACAAGAGTTTAGCGCATGCTCTTCTATTTAAACCCCAAATTGTTTTCAGCTCCATCCTTCCAATTTCCATTATCTTTCTCAGCCCCATACATCAATATACTCCTTACACACACTTAAAGAATTAACATTCTCATTCTCACCGAGTCTCCAAACCTTTCTTTCCATGCATTCGCTAATCTTCCCGTCGTTATCCCCGCTGTTTTCACTACCATACTCACATGTCCACTCACACTCTCACAACTACTTATCATATATCCTAAATATTTATATTCTTTGACATTTTCAGTCTCTGAAACATTTGTCTCAAATACATTCTTTCTACTTTCTCTACCCCCTTACATACCATCATTTTGATTTACTCATATTCATTTCAATATTCCTCTTCTGCTCTATTCACTTCTCAATTATCTCCTTCATTTTTCCCTGCTACTGGTCATACACACAATATCGTCCGGATAGTTTAGTGAGCATATTATATAGCCATCTTGCAACACATCCTCCAAATCAGAAACATAGATATTGAACAAATTAGCTTATCTTATTTCCTTTTCCAGACTTACTGTGAAACCTCGTCTCCAACCTTTGCCCTTACTTTTGTTACCTCGTACAAGTTTTTTATTCTCATTCTTACCCTATTTCCCTGATCGTCGCCTACAACTTCTCTCTATCAATCTTATCGGAAGCCACCTTTAAAAATCTACAAATTGTATAAATGTCTACCCGTACTTATCTCCTTGTTTATTACATAGTGTAACGGCAAAAAGAAGTTGTTAAGTAAATTCACTTTCTTTAAACATTTTAATACATACTCCTGCAAAAAGGAAAATATTAGCTATATTCATTTTATTTAAATCTTGTAATATACATTCTCAGAGGTACACGTGAATAGCTCCCAGTCATTATCTTTGGTTGTTGCGGATTGAAGAAGTACGAAGAACTCTGTACACGAAGAAGAACATTAGAAAGGGTTTTCAATTAGTAAAAGTAGGATGGGGCGTGTTCAGTATACCAGTTACCCCGTGAGGGCAGCACTATATATTTCTTCATGTAATCGGATATTTCCGCGTTTTTCGCTCATTTATTTCACATTCTAATCTCGGAGTTTTGCTTAATTTTAGTATATGGTTTTTACGCGTAGAATACGCGATTATTTTATTTGTTCATTTTTATTGTAAATAATTGAAATAAACATGTAAATAAAAATTATATTAACTTGATTGAAAGCTCGAGCACCTATAATTGTTTTGATTTGATTTAAATAAATAGTTGCGATTTGACTATGAATAAATTAATTATTGTTTCACTATGAATAACTAATTGTTTTTGCTTACCGTAAATAATAATGGTTTAATTTCTTTAAATAAATCTTACTGATTATATTTGAATAACAAATATGATTTTGTTTTGACAAATAATTCTTTTCACTATGTTTTGTTTTACTAACCTTTGATTGTGCACTTAATAAATAAATTGATGTTCGTTCAGAATCATTCAATTGTGATGTTTGATTTTGCTGATAGCGCATTTTTTTCTTGCTAATAGATTCCGTTCGGGTCTTAATATATTTGGAATAAAATTATCACTGGAATAAGTTTTATTAATTACAAATCCTATTTTATCAAACGATCATAATTTGATTATTTTATAGACTAATACCTTGTTAAACTTTCTTTATGTTTTACTTATATTTTACTTTATTTACTTGATGAGTCGTACTTAGTTTATTAAGTTTATTAAAGTCGATCCATTGGCTTTACTCAATTAAGGGCCCCATTAATTCTTGTGCGTTTAAGTAAGTAGCGATAATGTAATAATTCTCAACTTCTAATAAGAATTTATAAATATTATTACTTTGATGCCAGTTCTGTTGGATGAATTTTAACTGGGCATTAAATTGATCAACCTTTCATACAAACCGTCTAGCTTTCTGACAATATCTTTTTTATTAATTTATTTATGATCCTCGCATACAGTCTATATGTATAATTCATTTTAGTGATGCCCTCGAATTTCTCACACCTTTCATGTTCCCTCTCTTCTATACTGGCACAATCTCTCCTCTCTAGTAAACTCGCTTCACCCATCCATACCTTATTCGTACATCTTACTAACGCTCTCAAGCCATCCTCATTTAATTTCTTCCGTACATCCACTGGCACTCTATCCCGATCAGATGCGCCCCTCTCTTTTATCGTTCTGAATTCTACCGTTGTGATTTCATTCCCCCACCATTATTTCACTACCCAATCACTTCTTCCATAATTACTACTAGTAGCCCTCTTCACTTCGTCCATCAAATTCGGCTCGCAAGGTTCTTCCCACTCTTCTATACTTATAGATGTTTCCTCTCTATCCAGCTTCCCCTCAATAATTTCCACATCACTCCTTTCGTCATTTTTTACATCTTTTATCAAATTTCTGTACAACTTCATACCTACGATGAATAAATTGTAATTTCCACGATGGAAATAAGCAGCTCGCATATCCGTACTGGGAGCATATATACGTCCACCTCCGAAACCATGGATAATGATTTTGGTTGGATAATTACGATTATAATGGCTCTGATACAATGATTCAGTTTGCAATGTATTAATCCGTTCTGGGTCATCTTGTCTTCGTCTGCAAAATGAAGTATAAAACAATTTTAAATAGTTTTATTCGTAAATATGCTACTTAATTAAATAAGTGCTTAAATATGCAAAAATGCATGCTACATACAAATGAATAATAATCCCGGGTTTACTGATGAGTAAATGAGCCAAATAAATTTGCAATAATTAAATTTGCAATAGCTTACCTTGTGTAGAGGAAATACTGAATTTGTGGATGTGGACACACGTACGGTTTTGGTATACATGATGTGGTGTTGTATAAATCTTTTATTGATTGTGCCTTTTTATTTGGCTCTTTCTCTTTTTGTCCATTGATTCCTAGAAACAAATTTTGCCTATATTATGAGAAAAATTAAATTCAATATCATCTAAGTATTGTGATCCAATTAAATTTATTTAATACTATTGTTTAATTTAATTGCATTCTAACATCCAAAACAGAGTGAAATTTAAGTGTGATTAAATTACATTCTTAACAATCAGCTACCATTTTAAAAAGAACAAAGATTTGCAATAAGCAATTATTATCATAACTTTACAAAACCAAGCTCCATCTACTGTTTAATTTTTAAACTACTATCGCAATCTACTCAACGAACACAATATAATATAATAGAAGGAGAGGTCCCATTGATATACTATAGACGCAGTGAGCGAGTAGTTAAGATGCATGATTACCACTGCAAAGGTCTTGCGTTCGATACACAGCGTAGACGATGGTTTGCGTTGATAATTGATTCTAGGCAACACACGAAACGAGGTCGGTAATTATAGGAGGAAGGTAACTATAATTTATCATGCACATCTAAAAACCTCTCAAACTATAAACCCGTCTGCCACACCCTTAGGTTATAAACACTATGATCTTTCCTTGTCTAATCTATGATCAAAGTTACACCGCCAAACAAAATCTTAACCTCAAATTTTCCTAACAGCTTTTTCTAGGACTATTTACCTAAGCATGTACCTTTTAACGACAATGCGCTAAATTACATAAAAATAAACATAAGAGCTACGCACCTTAATTTTCTCCGACTTTACTAAATACCAGTATTTGAACCACCTAACATTTCAGTTGGCATAGAAAAATACTATTAAGGTAGACATGGCTAATCAGGCAATTAATATTGCATGTCTATCGGTGCAGCCATCTATGAACGGTTAGAATTACTTAACTTATTAGGAATTTAAAAAGACGGAAAATTTGAAAGCAAACGCGGCTGATCAAAGTCACCTCAAAATATGGTATTTGGCAAAATAAAACAGTCATGAACAGCTCACATTTTTTATTTTAAATTACTATTTAAAAATATTATCTTCAATGACGGCTTTATTAAAATATTTTTCATTTCTAATATTCTATTATACAGTTATAGGCAACACACGAAACGAGGTCGATAATTATAGGAGGAAGATAACTATAATCTATCATGCACATCTAAAACCTCTCAATCTATGAACCCGTCCGCCACACCCTTAGGTTATAAACACTATGATCATTTCTTGTCTAATCTATGATCAAAGTTACACCGCCAAACAAAATCTTAACCTCAAATTTTCCTCAGAGCTTTTTCTAGGACTATTTACCTAGGCATGTATCTTTTAACGACAAAGCCCTAAATTACATAAAAATAAATATAAAAGCTATGCACATTAATTTTCTCCGACTTTACTAAATACCAGTATTTGAACCACCTAACATTTCAGTTGGCATAAAAAACTACTATTAAGATAGACATGGTTAATCAGGCAATTAATATTGCATGTCTATCGGTGCAGCCATCTATGAACGGTTAGAAATACTTAACTTATTAGGAATTTAATCAAAGTCATCGCGGAATTTAATCGCGGCGCTACAAAGTCACCTCAAAATATGGTGTTTGGCAAAATAAAACAGTCATGAACAGCTCACATTTTTTATTTTAAATTACTATTTAAAAATATTATCTTCAAGGACGATTTTATTAAAATATTTTTCATTTGTAATATTTTGTTATACAGTTATATTAAATTTTTTTTTACAAAATTAAAAAAATAGTCAAAAATTGGAGGCATATTTTTAAATTCATTCTATGTTGAGAATTTGTATGTAACGTGGTTGAAAACCTAAATGTTCGAGGACACTACAAATTACACAATTTTAGTAATATTAAATGTGTCGCGTCTATCTTATACGACTTGAAATAAATTTTAATTTTTCAAAATTCCTGGACAAGTATATCATCGTACTTAAAGTAAAGTCGGCTTATTTTTAGCATTTATGGCCTATCACCAACTATATGTATATAATATTAAAGAATTAGAGATTCCATATATGAAATACCATTGAATATTAAATGTCAAAAATTACAAAAATCACTATTTTTATTATTTAATATTAAACAATTACCATAATATTATTAAATTCATTATTAATTAGAATAGGTTTATAATATTACAAAAATATAAATTAATTTACTTTTCTGACAACTTCACTTCAAGTTTGGACCCTCTCTCACCAACTTCAAATAAAAAAAAAACCTAATTGATGTTATATTTGACAGTAAAATTATATGCTTTATTTTTTTAAAGTTAATTTTTGCATCTAATATAGCATGGAGTTGAAAAATCATTATTTAAAAAAAAAGTTATTTTTTTCTATTGTTTTGTTAGGTAATTCAGAAACATTAAAAAGGTTCATTAATCCGGTACTGCTGTATAACAAGAACAGTATGTAATAAGTAAGTAGTTCACATCCTTCAATTATTCATATACTACTGAAGGTGAACAACCATTAGTTTTTATTGTTATACTCAAAACACATCTATGTATATTACATTACTTCTATGTCAAAATGTGTTATGGAATTATTAGGCGCATTACAGACTTGTATCTATAATATCAATAAGGACATCCATGCAACTAGAGCAATTAAAAAATTACGACGTCAACAAAAAAATTTGATGGCAGGGCCCATACTGAGAACAATAGGCAGGTTGATTGCAAGGTTTCAAGGATGCAGCATATTCTTGCAAAGATATTAAAACGTCTGGACAGCACTTAGTTAATCTACGAGTAAACAGTTATAATTGTGTCATATGCACAGAGTACAAGATATTGTCTTGAATAATCCTTCAATTGTTTGTCAAAACTGGCGCAAGGGTGCTTAAGGTGCGAGAATTAATTTGATAAAATTATGCTTAAAACGGGCCTTGAATGCAGCAGTTAATTGTACTAAAATTAACACGAAATGATGGAAAACAATTGTAAACTCAAATTTATTTAACAAAACAATTTAAAGCAATTACAAATTGTGGAAAGAATTCGAATACATATGTAACTGGACAAATTTATATTATAAAAATAGTTTATAATTTTTATTATTCAAGCTATTAGAATTCTTATTACTAGACTTTTATTCTTTTTATTATTTATTTTAGCTATTAGGATTTTTATAGCAAGACGTGTTTTATTATATTCTCTAAATAATATGATGTAGGTGTGCCATTTAAAATGTTGATGTTTCACCCAGAAAAGAAAAATTATAATTGACAAAAAAGTATATTTTATAATTCATTCATAAAGATGTATAATCAAATTATTGATAGCAGATTTCTACAATTGTTAATAATTACTTTGATAGCTTTGGTTGCGGTACCTATAATTAAATCATATTGCGCTCGAAAACGAAAGTATGATATGCTGAAGAAAATACCATACGTTCCTGAAAAATGGTATCCCTTTATTGGGTTAGGATATAAATTTCTTGGTGATGGTACAAGTAAGTTTTTTTTTAATGATTTTACTAGATTTATTAATTTATTAAGTGAATATTACTCGTCTGCAGTCAGATCAAAATGATAAACAAAATTGGTTTAAACATAATGGACATTAGTTATAAAAAAAAATCTACACTAAATTTTCGCGGAGCGAGTAACATAAAAATAAAAATAATAGTAATAATAAAAATTTTACAAATTGTTTCCGAACGATTTTTATAAAGTAGGGTAAATCTTTTCGGGATATATTTCAAAAATCCCAAGAGATGTATAATTCTGGAGCACCTAGCCACAGTTGCTGCTGCATTTTCAAAAATAAATTTATTACACTCTTTTTATACATTTTAGTAGCTCCTCCTTAAAATGACTCCAAATATGAAGGTTCCTATAATATCTTAAACTTCTCCATTGCTTACCCTGGTAACTGGTTTCGAACGATCTTTATAAAATCGAGTAAATTGTGTCGAGAGATATTTTAAAAATCTCAACACGTCTAATGCCACAGCAGGTGCTGCACGTAAAAAAAACTTTATAATAATACCCTGTATATTTTTATAAATTTTGATAGAACTTCTGATTCTCTTGAAAACGATACCAAACACGAGGAGTACAACTCTAATGGTTCCAAATATATAGCATCTGATATCTTAAAAACCCTCCACTGGTTACCATGGTAACTGTTTCCGAACTATTCTTGAACGATTTTAATAAAAATCGGGTAAATGTTTTCGGGTGCTTTTAAAAATCTTAACAGGTTTATAATGCTGCAGCAAGAGGCCGCATTTGCTGCTGCATTTTCAAAAAACTTTTTTGTAACACCCTGTATATTGTTATACATTTTAGTAGCTCCTCTTTAAAATGACTCCAAATATGAAGGTTCCAACTCTAATGGTTCCAAAGATATAGCCTCTGATATCTTAAAAACCCTCCACTGGTTACCATAGTAACTGTTTCCGAACTATTCTTGAACGATTTTAATAATAATCGGGTAAATATTTTCGGGTGCTTTTAAAAATCTTAAGAGGTATATAATGCTGCAACAAGAGGCCACATTTGCTGCTGCATTTTCAATAAACTTTTTGTAACACCCTGTATATTGTTATACATTTTAATATTTCTTGTGATTTACTTTAAAATGATACCACGCGTGTGAGGTACAACTCTAATGAGGTTCCAAAGATATAGCCAATAATCTTTACAAACTCTACATTGGTTACTATGATAACTGTTTTCGAACGATTCTTATAAAATCGAATAAAATTTTCCGGGAAGTATTTTAAAAATCCCAAGAGGTCTATAACCCTGCAGCAGCAAGCCTCCAGCAAAAAAATTTCAGTAACACTCTGTATGTATATTCTTATAAATTTTGATAACTCTTCTTATTCTCTTTAAAATGATACTAAGCATCAGGAGTATTAGATTAATGATTCCAAAGATATAGCTTCTAATATCTTAAAAACCTTCCACAGATTACCATTTAAGTGTGTTTGAACGATTCCTATAAAAATCGGGGAAACATTTTCGTGGGATATTTAAAAATATTAATAGATTTAAATGGCCTGCACCACCAGGCCACATTTGTTGCTGCATTTGCAAAAAACTTTTTACTAACACCCTGTACATTGTTATACATTTTAATATCTTTTGTGATTTTCTTTAAAATGATGCCACACGTGAGAGGTTCAACTCTAATGGTTCCAAAGATATAGTCTAATATCTTAAAAACTCTCCCCTGGTTACCATGGTTAGTGTTTCCGAACTGTTTTAAACGATTTTAATAAAAATAGGGTAAATATTTTCGGGTGATATTTAAAAATCTTAAGAGGTTTATAATCCTGCAGCAACAGGCTTTATTTGCTGCGACATATTAAACAAACTGTTTATTAACACCCTGTACATTGTTATTCATTTTAGTTTCTCTTGTGATTTTCTTTAAAACGATACCACACATGATGAGTACAACTGAAATGGTTCCAAAAATTAGCCAATAATTTTTAAAATATCTCCATTGGTTACTATGTTTTCGAACATTTATTATTAAATCGAGTGAAATTTTGGGATGTTAGTAACATCCTGTATATTTTTATATATTTTGATAGCACTTGTGATTCTCTTTACAGCGATGCCAAAAAGGGGGGGTCCCGCTTTATTTTTTTTCCAAAGTTATAGCCTCTAATATTTTTGAATCTAATATCTAATGTCTAATATTTAATATTTATGATTTATAATATTTATGACCATTGGTTACCATGGTAACTGTTACCACATGAATTATATTGGTATCTTTTTTTTACTGTACAACGCAACTTTTTCTAGATTTACTGGATACTCTTAAATCGTTTACGAAATTTGGTACTACAGTATGGTTTGAACTTGGAACAACACCAATGATCCTATTATCGGATGCGCACGATACAGAAATAGTACTAACTAAAGCATTAGAAAAATCCAAATTTTATGATTTAGCTAAACCACTAACAGGAAATGGACTTGTTAATATGCCAGGTATTTATCTTAAATAAATAAATAAATAAAATCTTTATTTGGCACATTACCCTAAGACAATAACAATATAATGAAGAAGTATATACTCAATATTAAAAAAATAAAGTATCTTAATAATCTAAACAATAACAATATATTGTATCTCCTTTAATAAAAAAAAAAAAAAAGTTACAAATAAAGACAAGAAAAAATGAAAAGACAAAAAAAGAAAAAAAAAACAAAACGAACCAAACACAATCACTACTCCATTATCACTTCTTATTCTACCTAAAACAATTCATTCCTTTAACAACCCTTCTCTACTTAGGATCCCCAAATGTCAATTAATTTATCCCATACCTTACCGTCATCCCCCTCTCCTAGCTCCCCTCTTCTATCCTTTATAACTTACCCCTTAATACACTCCTAATTTTCCCCATAATTTTAATTCCGGTTCCCACCTTTCCCCTACTTACCCACCAGTGTACTCCAAAACTCCATTTCTTCTACACTCCACACAAGCACTACACAATCATTAATACAGTAGCATTAATCTTCTTCATACCTACAACATACCCGACACAACCTCTCTGAGCCTTCCATTCAGAATTAATTGCCTCCTTCTTCGTTCCCGCATCTGATCTTAGAAATCATACACTTATCATCCTTGCTTAATTTCGAGTCTAAATACCGAGCTATTCCCACATCATCCCTTATCTACATATATCTACTATTATACCTACTATCACGCAACCTGCTAATCCTCCCCTGTCCCTCCACAAGGTATTTATCCTATTTTGCACAATACTCATGTGTAATTGCACAAGACAGAACAAGTATTTGTAACTCCTGCAATTTTTTGATGTTTCGTGAAAGCAACTCATGTATCAGGGAAATGTTCCTATTACCCATAGCCACGAGGCACAGAGATCTTATCTCAATTCGATCAAAACATAATTTGTGACGTCACACTGTCATTTCTCGAGTCTATCATGAGTAGGTTGCGTATTGAACCCCTGTCATTTTAAAATCCAATATGGCGGCTAACCGCCATATTGGATTTTCAAATGACAGCTGTCAAACACACAAACTCTTTCTGATATATCTCAGAAATGAAAACATGACGTCATATATTACATTTTAAACGAGTTGAGGTAAGGTTTCGGAGGTTAGAAGGCTTCGATCGTAGGAACAGTTCCACACTACGTAATAAAACATTGCAATTAAAAACATAATTTGATTTTAGTTAAAGAATGGAAACTTCATCGGAAAATCATTAATCCAACATTTAATCAATCAATTTTAAATAATTTTATGGAAATATTTATTAAACATAGTTTAATTTTGATGGAAAGTCTAGATCGTCATACAAATGAAATGATTGATATATCAAAGTTTTTAATACCTTTAGGAATTGATGTCATTTGTCGTAAGTAATGATAAAAGTTATTTATTTATTATTTACATAATACCAGTAGGAGATGACCAATTATAGCCGTCCCTCATAGTACCTTGACTTAACTCGTTCAAAACCTGGTGTCACTCTGTCATTTATGGGGTCTATCATAAATAGTTCGTGTGTTTGACAAATGTCATTTAAAAATTCCGGACTGGAAATGATCTGTCAGTTGCCATCTTGGATTTTCAAATGATGGCTCTCAAACACAGTCACTCTCTCTCTCTCTCTCTCTCTGATAGACCCCAGAAATGACAGAGTGGTGTCACGAATGACGTATATATCGAGTTCAAGTATATTGAGTAGAAGATTAAGAAGTTTAAAATTAATACTTGGCTTCGTGCGTACACGGATTTATAACTGGTGTTTGGATAAATTCTTTAAACCAAACTTCATATTCTGAATGACATAATCAGTCATTCAGAATATGAGTCACCTTCAGTGATTTTGAATTATCGGTTGCAAATTTATTTGAGTCACTTGAATCAGCGCAGAAACATTTGTACTCGCTAATAAAAATAAAAAAATTCCATGTAGGAAAAAAATTCCGTTTCATATGGGCTTATTAATAATATCGTTGTTGATAGTAGAAATGACACAGTAGTTGCAGACCGCCGATTCCATGTTGCCTCCCAGTCTCCAAGGCCTTATCTTAACTCGTTCACGCTGTTATATTTGGGATCTGTAATAAATGGTTTGCGTGTTTGATAGCTGTCACTAGAAAAGCCAATACATCGGCTGACAGCCTAATTCCGGTGTGGAATTTTAGTGCGATATTTGTTATCTCGTTTATCAAAAGAATCACTCGGGTATTAGCAGGATTCTGTAGATAAACTATATCTTCGAAAGTTAGCTTTAGTTACCCTATAAAAGGACTTTTTGAAAACTAATTAAACCAGTTTCCATACCTAAAGTAATACCTAAAGTATACTTACGAGTTTATTCCAGAAACTGCAATGGGTATTGATCTTAAAACGCAAAGTAATCAGAATTTGGAGATAGTAGAAGCAATGCATGGGTAAGTACAGATAGATTTTAGAAGACTGAATTTAAAATTTTAATCACGATAGTTAATTTTTTAGTGCTTTAAACGCTGTTATGACAAGAGCTTATAGTGTACATTATCATCCGAATTTTATTTATAAATGGTCACAAATTGCGCGAGAAGAAAAGAAATATATAAAAGTTATTCATGATTTAACACGAAATGTACTATATTTTTAATATAAATATTTTTATTGTGATAATTATTTTTTTCTATTTTAATAGGTCCTTAATGAGAAAAAGCTTCAATATTCCGAAAATAATTCAAGCAGCAAATATGAAGGTAGTTAACAATATACCATTCTTATTTATACATCCGGCGTTACAAGGCTATATTCCTTTAGAATTTCAATTCTCTTCTTTTTCTTCTTCTATGGGCGATTAGGATTCCTCCTGTTTGTATGGCCTACTACGTACTTTCGATGGACGAGGATATACAGCTTTTTGTCTATCTCTTGGGTGGCCGTCTATGTGACCTACATCCCATGGGTCTTTGCCTTTACAAAACTAGTTTTCCCTCTTCCATCTTGTTAATAAGGCAATTCTTTCAATTCCATTCTCTATGTTGTATACTTCGCAGGTTTGCCTGTAAGGTCCTGTGATACCTGCTATTGATCTTAATAGTTTCATCTCAGTGGCTTTGTTTTGGCTTTAGTTTTTACTGACATATGCCATAGCCAGTATGGGGCAAACCATGGGCCTATATAGTTTGGCTGTTCCCTCGGTGCTCATGTATTTATTCTTCCATATGACATCTCTTAATGTTCCGGCAACTTGCGATGCTTTCAGTGACAACAATTCTAAATAATAATACTGATCATACTAATGCGTACTAATACTTATATAATATAACAATACTTAGTAATAATACTGAACATGCTAATGCATACTAATACTTATATTATGTAATACTACTTTGTAATAATACTTCGCAGTCCCTGGTAAATCTTTGTAATACATTACAATGCTTTGTAATATTTTGTAATTCTTTGTAATACTTTGTACTCATTGCTAAGTATTAAGTAATACTACATAGTAGGTAGTAATACTACTTCATAATAATTAGTAGTAATACTTAGTAACAAAACTTAGTAATAATACTGATCATACTAATGCGTACTAATACTTATATTATATAATTATACTTAGCAATAATACTTAGGAATAATACTTTGTAGTCATTACTAAGCATTAAGTAATACTACATCAAAATATTTAGTAGTAATACTTAGTAATAATACTGATCATACTAATGCGTACTCTACTTATATTATATAATAATACTTAGTAATAATACTTTAATACTTTGTAGTCATTTCTAAGTAATAAGTAATACTGCATAGTAGTTAGTAATACTAGTTCATAATACTTAGTAGTAATACTTAGTAACAGTACTTAGTAATAGTACTGATCATACTAATGCGTACTAATACTTATATTATCAAATAATACTTTGTAATTAATAATTTGTAATTGTAATTAAAGCAATGCTTTGTAATGTTTTGAAATTCTTTGTAATACTTTATACTCATTACTAAGTATTAAGTAATACTACATAGTATTTAGTAATACTACTTCATAATACTTAGTAGTAATACTTAGTAACAATAAGTAATAATACTGATCATACTAATGCGTACTAATACTTATATTATGTAAAACTACTTTGTAATAATAATTCGTAATTCTTGGAAATGCTTTGTAATACATTACAAAGCAATGCTTTGTAATATTTTG
The DNA here is from genome assembly GCA_009867245.2 of Adranes taylori. Lineage (NCBI taxonomy): Eukaryota > Metazoa > Arthropoda > Insecta > Coleoptera > Staphylinidae > Adranes > Adranes taylori. The sequence continues at coordinate 15,078 of WYDF02258487.1, forward strand.
TAATTCTTTGTAATACTTTGTACTCATTTCTAAGTATTAAGTAATACTACATAGTAGTTAGTAATACTACTTCATAATACTTAGTAGTAATACTTAGTAACAATAATTATTAATAATTGTGAACATACCAATGCGCACTAATACTTATATTATATAATAATACTTAGCAATAATACGTTGTAGTCAACACTACGCATTAAGTAATACTACATAGTAGTTAGTAACACAACTTTATAATACTTATTAGTGATACGACTAATACTTATGTTATGTAATAATACTTTGTAATAGTACTTCGTAATTCCTGGTAATGGTTTGTATTATATTACAAAGCAATGTTTTGTAATATTTTGTAATACTTTGAACTGATTACTAAGTATTAAGTAATACTACATAGTAGTTAGTAACACTAATTTATAATACTTAGTAGTGATACTTAGTAACAATACTTAGTAATAGTACTGAACATACAAATGTATACTAATACTTATGTTATGTAATAATACTTTGTAATAGTACTTCGTAATTCCTGGTAATGCTTTGTATTATATTACAAAGCAATGCTTTGTAATATTTTGTAATACTTTGTACTCATTTCTAAGTATTAATTAATACTACAAAGTAGTTAGTAATACTACTTCATAATACTTAGTAGTAATACTTAGTAATAATAGTCAACATACTAATGCGCACTAATACTTATATTATATAATAATACTTAGCAATAATACGTTGTAGTCAACACTACGCATTAAGTAATACTACATAGTAGTTAGTAACACAACTTTATAATACTTATTAGTGATACGACTAATACTTATGTTATGTAATAATACTTTGTAATAGTACTTCGTAATTCCTGGTAATGGTTTGTATTATATTACAAAGCAATGTTTTGTAATATTTTGTAATACTTTGAACTGATTACTAAGTATTAAGTAATACTACATAGTAGTTAGTAACACTAATTTATAATACTTAGTAGTGATACTTAGTAACAATACTTAGTAATAGTACTGAACATACTAATGTATACTAATACTTATGTTATGTAATAATACTTTGTAATAGTACTTCGTAATTCCTGGTAATGTTTTGTAATATTTTGTAATTCTTTGTAATACTTTGTACTAGTTACTAAATATTAAGTAATACTACATAGTAGTTAGTGATACTACTTTATACTACTTGGTAGTAATACTTAGTAACAATACTTAATAATAGTAGTAATAGGAATATGTCTTAGTAATAATACATGTCATTACTTAGTTGTAGTATTATAATTTTCAGTAAACCTTTTAGTAAATATGTTTCGTCAATATTTTAGTAAACATATACCTCAATCTTATTTTGGTAAAAATAATCTAGCTCCAGATAACATTATCGGATTCTACACTGATTAGTGGAATTGTTAGTAATGGCTGATAAACGAATTCTAAATGTTTTCCTTTCTGATTATGTAATACTTCCAGCCCTGCCTTGACGTGTTTTGTGGTTTGTTATACATACAGCTTGTTTATTATTAATCGACGAAGTTACTCTCTTAATTTAGTTCCTTCGATAAGCTTTTGATCAAATTAATACTAAAGTAATTAAGAAGAAAATCTTACATGCGAGTTTCTGACTATGCTGTCATGTTCACTGACTCTACGTATACATTTTAATTTGGAACTAATAGAACGATTAGAAGCACCTAGTTCGAAACTGTATGCTAACCTCTATGCTAAACTCTACGCTTTTATGGACTACCCAAAATTGTCGATCGTAAACTTGTTCCTCTGTAGAAAGGAATTAGGCTACATCTTGTCGAGGAATTGCGTTCGAATTATAAGAATTAGTATGTGTTTCTCGAATGCAAGAAAACTTTTTTTGGAGTGATAATTTAACTTATAGATTAAGGCAACCTCCTTACATCAGATAATATTTAATTTAATCATTTATTTAATCTGCTGGCAATATTATACCAATAGTTTTCTTCTATATTTTTCGATTGTAAATTATATAAATATTTTAACTCCAAAAGTAATATTTTTTAATAATTTCAGATTATTCTTGTAAACATAAAAAACCGTTTTTAGATATGCTTCTAGAAACGGAACAACTAACTGATACAGAAATATTTAATGAAGTTATTACGTTTATGATAGCTGTAAGTTTCTATAAATATTTTATAACGTTAAAATGAAAATTATAAAAACTCAAATTAGATTTGAGAACATTGCTATGGATTGAAGAATTAAACATATTTTTTTTTAGGGTAGCGACACTACAGGAACAATAATAGCAACTGTTTTTTTAATGCTGGCTATACATAAAGATGTTCAGGTTAGTAATAAAAATTTACATCAATTAAATTTGGTTACCTTAGATATAATAATTTATTTTTCTTTATGCAATATTCGAATACGCATAATTCCAATGTTCTTGCCATAAAAATGATTCATTATTCTCAGCAATTAATTGATATTTCGCATTCTTAAAGGAGACAAACTACTTCAGTGCTATTGACATATTTTATGTTAATAGATAAATTACTATGTTAATTACAAAATAATTGTATATCGTATTTTTCCAATAAATGTTTTTTTAGATATAATAATTTTTAAATAGATATTGATATGAAAGAAAAGTAATTTAGTCACAATAGATTTTTAAAAAAATTTTAAGCAAAAAATTTTAAGCAAAGATTTTTTTAAAAATTAAAATACTTTTTAAGCACCAATTCATTTGTTGCAAAAAAAATTTAAAAGAGAAAATTAAATTTTTTTAAATGTTATTGAAAAAGATTCAACCAATTTTTTTACGTATTGCTCAGTTCTTAAACATCGTAATCAATTGATGCCTCAGCGACCATTTGAAGGAGTCATATATTGTAAACTTATTATATAAAATATGTACTTCGAGCTTTTAAAAAATTAAGAAGTTTAAACTAAATAATATATAAAAAATAAATTGCAAAATAGAAATATTCAGTAATAGGTGCAACGCTACGGATCGCTTTAATATGAGCGAAACCAGAGAGCCTATTTTATGACATCTAGAAAATTTGATGCAATATTTTTTTGCATGTGCATTTCTTTGCATGTTCCATTTCGTGCTGTCTCTTGAAGTAAAAGAATGGGGTTGCATTACCTTACAAAAAAAATTATAAAATAATTAATAAGGGCGATTTTTACCAATAATTACAATAAAAAAAATATCTATATTAACTATTTGCGTTATTAGATGCATTACGTTAGAAAGGAATCTATTTTCATGACATTTCATTCATGTTTATAAAATTTCTAACATTTAATGCAAATTTTATTGAAACACATGTAATAAACTTCATATCTAAATATTATAACAATATTGCTCTAAGAAGTAATATTCATTAGTTTTCGTTTTACCATTTAATATTTGTTTATCAATTTCTTAATTGAAATTGGATAACCCTAATAGGAATCACATTCCAATCGCATTCCTTTCAATCGTCTTCTTTCAAAAATCGCACTATAAATCGCTGCTACAATCGCACTGTAGACGCGTCGTTCATGCGGCAATATTTTGTTGTTCGTTTTGTGATGGTGCGCTATCGTGATACAAAATCTACGAATTGTTTTCCCACAAATTCGGGTGTTTTGACCAATTGCTTCACCCAAACGTGTTATATCTCCCAAACAATACTCTATGTTAATTGGGCAAGAAGTCATGATGAACACCAATGTTGTAATTCATGAAAATCGTGAGCTTCGCCTATTTTCGATTAAAAACGATGTCGTTTTTTTGGTCTAGACAGATTCGGTACCCACTCGCTGGATTGCGTGTTATACTTATAAATCCTCATACTCATAAACCCATATCTAGTCTCTATTAATGTTGGTATTCTAGAAACGTTTTCTGTATGAAATTTACGTCTTTCGGCACCAAGTTTGCAGCGACATGGTCTAAAGCCCAATGTCAAAACACTTGTCCAACATTTACAACTTCTTTGATTTCTGGAGCCCGTTTTTAGCGCAACATTTATTACATACTCGTTGATGCAAAGTCGATTCCATTTTTAAATTCATAAAATATCGAAAACACGCGCAGAGACAAATGTATTGAAGATAATGAATTCTTTGGGGTTCGAAAGTGATGGTATGCAAGAGAGGGGGGATGACTAGTAAGAAAGATTAATTTGACATGAATGGAATGATAATTGAGTGGTGTGAAAAGGTTTACGTATTTAGGGTATATATTGAGTAGGACGTGACATGTGGAATTGCTAGCGCAAAAAGCAGGAATAGCAGCAGAGAGGTTAGAGAATGAGTGGAAGAAAAAATTGGAGAATTTGTATAAATGAGGTTAAGAATACTTGATGTGTGTGTGTGGAAAGTATACTATTGTATGGAGCAGAAGTTTTGGGCCGCTAGGGTTCTTCGTTCACACAACTAACGAAGAAGTACTTAGAAGAATGGGTAAAATGAAAGAAGTGACATTCACAGTGAAGAGAAGAAAAAT
>WYDF02258498.1:0-19555 GCA_009867245.2 Adranes taylori
AAGAATAATTTCGCATTACATACTAAATATATGTACAAAAGTAAAAATACCGTGAGTATATTTTAAATTCGTACATAAGTGAAATAGTATAGAATAATATTTGGCTATGTTCCATTAAAAGACAAAAACGAGTCACTGCATTAAAATTATGTATCCAACCATCACTGCCAAATTTCCGTCAAAAGAAGCTCCTAGCCAGAGACGCTGATCTCTTTTATCTTTGATTGATTTTTCGTTATGCTGTGAACAATATTGCTTCTTATTTCTACTGGCACTATTATATAACCACCATACCACTTTCTTTCTTTCTTTTTGCACGCACGCAATTCACGTCCCATTCTTTCCCTACTCACTCCTTCTTTATTATGAAAGTGTCATCACCGTAAGGACCAGGCTTTATAATACCGGTAAAAGTTGTCGGATGTTCGCCTTTACGATCTCCAAGGTCCGTGGTTTGTTCGTATTGGCCCGGGAGTTCAAGAAACCCCAAAGAAGGAAATCTGTAACGGTTAAAAATTGGGCAATCTTGCGGGGAAGTGCAAATTGCCGAAATGAGAGATTCAGCGGCCGGGAAATGCTTGCTGAAGAATTTCCATTGTTGCTCGTGCTGTCTGTGCGGTTGCACCGTCCTTCTGGAAACAAATGTTCTGCAAACAGTTTGCGGCAACAAGAAGTCGTTCATCATGGTTCTGTAGCGCTCGCCAGTCACAGTAACAGTGTTGCCGAAAAAATATGGGCCAATCACCTTTCTTCCGTAAATCCCGCATCAAATAGTAATTTTGAGAGAATATAATGATTCTTTGTGCATTCCAGGAGGATTTTTAGTGCCCCATAAGCGATAAGTATGCGCATTCGTGGAAATGCGCCTCGCCGCTAATGATAATTTTCAATTGAAAATCATCCTCATCGCGGTTGAGATTTAAGAGGGCTTGGCTGAAATTTGCACGCGATTAGCGGTCTGCAGGTAATAGCTAATGCACTGTTTAGACCTTGTATGCGAACATCTTCAAGTCTTTCACCACAATTCGCTCTAAAGACCGTCTACTGATGCCCATTGTGTGGCTCGTCGTCTGGTTGATGTTTGAGACTCCCCTTGGACATCTGCAGCTACTGCAGCGATATTCTTGACAGAACGGCTGCTCCAGAGTCACCCGCATCTATATCTGTCCTATGTTAACAGAGTCTCCTCGTTAAACGCCGCAGTGTTTGCTAACTTGGTGCCACACGACCAGCAAAGTGACGACAAAATTCACGTTGAGCTAAAATCACCGACCGATTATTTGTCAAAAACGTCACCATTATTCCGCATTCTTGAGGAATGTTGGGACCCATGGTTTGTCTACGTGTAGTTCACTTCACAAATGTCAAACTTCAGATGGCATAAGACGCCATTTGCAAAACCTAGTACCTGCTCCTAACGGTCGAGCGGAGCATAATTTGAACTTCAAATTTTCAGGTAATATTCTCCAAATGTTGAACTTAAGGAAAACGTCAAAACCCAATTATCGATGTTTTTGAAACTTCGATCTGATAATAATGTACTTCTGTATTTATATACTTTATTATTAAGAATATGAAGAATAATATGACACTATTATTCATATTTATGATATTATAAAACAGCTACGATAAATATTATCTTAACAATCTCTTATTTACATTCACCTGGTAGGTAAGTAGATCGCAAGGCATTAAATAAATTACGTTTGACGGAAGATGAAAGGTCTAGTTCATCATTTCATTGTACAGAAACACCTACAATATTATTAGTTTTTTCACGTCTCACTCTTTAAGTACCTGCTTTACTTTGATCATGAACTACTTATATAGGTATTTACATGCTGCGAACGTTTGCTGGTTCTCTCTTTAGATTGTTGTTTTATTATTTTTATATTTAATGCATACTTATTCATCTTTCTCTTTGACTTCTAAGATGGCCTCATTTTTTATTTTGTTTTTCTATTACTCGCCAGATTTTCAATTCTCGCAAAAGTATTCTTAGACAATGTTAGATGTTCTTTAATTTTATTAATATAAAACTTGTTTAGGCATTTTTTTGTAGTAAAACCGTGTAAGCATGCAGTCCGTCAACTGGTGCCAATTAATGAAAACAATTGAACACTTTAATGGGGCCCTTTAATGAGCCTTTTAAAGAATATGACAGCTCACTCAACAAGATTAAAAACATACCGTTTGGAGAATTTGAAAGATGATGAAAGTGCCTACATGTTTTATCTGAAAAAAATTCCAAAAATAAACAAGGATGTCGTTATAAGCCAATGGAAACATTTTGTGAAAATATGAAATTTTGTGTAAATTTAGAGAAATGAAAATTACACAATTTTCAAATGCATTTTTCTTTCTTTTTTCGACTATACGGAAAACTACGGAGTGCCAGCAGGTAACACAGTAACAAAGTCCATTTTGTGGCCTTTATAAAAAGTAATGAAAGACTCTACGATTTATACTTATTGAGTTCAAAATTTTTGTACAACATTCAAGTTTCAATATTTACATGCATCATTAGCCTGAGAATCAGCAACAATTCTGTTCACAATTCATAATTCTTGAGCAAAAAGTTTCTATTACTCAAAATTCTTGAGTAATAGCGATGAAAGTAATTCAAGAGGTGCCTAAGGCCACGGTAAAGCAGACAGTGAATGCGGCGAGCGGTAAATTCTTTGGTAGGCGAATTGAAAAGTTTTTGTTTAGAAATCTCCCAACGCCTATGCTTGCGGCAAATATGGGGACATGGGTTGGCGAATTCAAAAACTGGAAGGGTCCTGTAATGGACATTCTTAAAAAAATGACAGCTCCCTCGAGTAGGTTAAAAATATGCCGAATAAACATTTTGAAAGATGATGAAAATGTCTACGTTCTTTATTTGAATATTTTTTGTAATAAAGCAGGTGGAACTAGGAAATCAATATTGATTGAAGACGGATTACCAGTGAATGAAAGCGGATCGTGTGAAATTATGCGTGTAGTAGCAAAGGAATGCGGTCCCCATTGGTTATTCAAACAATCATGGCCAAAAATAAGGTATGAGAGTGATACAGACACATAGGAAGAATGCATTAGATATACGCGATTTACCATGAGAAGTGGCAGAGAGTAAGAGTGATTAGTCATGATTATGGTATTGTATTAAGCCAAAAAAACGTTTAGTAGCTTCCATTTCTTCCACTTAAAGCAATTTTTCTGTTAACTAGACAAAATCCACGACACTTTTGAACAAATTCCATCAATTAATTCAGCTTAAATAATAAATTAATTCTAAATAAAATCATAAATAAATTGAGATGTTAAACAAGTTAGTCAGGAGGGAAGGTAGTAGTCAGCCTTTGAAAATGAATTAAATAAATATTTTAGCTATGAATTTTAGACTAAATTGAATCGGAAAGTAACAAGTTTATTTATTGAAGTAGATTAAAGTAATTCTGAAGGAATAAATAAGGTCACTGCGCGTTAATATAAGAAAATTATAAATTAAATTGTGTGCCAGATCAAACAGGAACTGTAAGTAAATTTATTGAATACTTAATTGAGATGTAATTAATGAATCAGCAACGCCATTTTTATTTGACTATTTGCACGCTTGAAGAAGTATTGATTTATTTTTCTAATTGTAACACATTTATTTAAACTGGTTGTAAGCTATCGTTCAACATTACCAATACATTATATTAAGTTAAAGCAACTTTTATTTTATCTGCCCGTTTCCTAAGGGACAGCGGATTGTTATTACTCATACGTAGAGCCAGTTTCGTTTAGGTGGATCTTGATTCTAGTATAATCAAAGCCGTAAAGTCCTCGTAACCATATCAATGTCTAAGTCCAGCGTTTTATTTATTCATTGGTGCTAAGCTAAGGGATTATAGTTTCGTATATTCTAACCGCCTCTGTACCCAGAATGGGCGGCTGCAAACAGCGTCTGTTTTCTATGTTAAGAGCGGCTGCGAAAGAAACTCGCCAACCCGCAATAGGATAGCCTGGCGTTTTAAATCCTATAACCTCAATCCCTTCATGTGAATATAAAGAATAAGAAAAGGTCCCGAGTCCTCGGCGGTCTGCAAACCACCAACCACGACAGCGGTCGGGAAGATGATCAGACCAGGAGTGCTAAGAATCACCGAGTTAAAACAGGCTGTCAGAATATTACGAAATTGGCAATGGCAACGATAAATGTACAAGCATTAATGAAAGAAGAAAATATATACGAATTGGAGCAACAACCCAAAAAGATAACATGGGACATGGTGGGATTATGTGAGACAAGGAGAAGAGACGAGTGTTGTACCACATTGAAATCAGGTCATACCATGTATTCACAGAGGCGCAAAAAATGAAAGCCAAAGAGGAATAGGATTTATGATCAATAGCACAACACGTTCTAGAATATACCAGCATCTCCGATAGAGTAACTGCCATAACATTGAAGATCTCTTCCAGCAAATGTACAATAAAATGCATCCTGTGCTATGGACCAACATCATCACACCCTGATGAAGAAGTCGAAATATTTTATGAAGATATATCAAAAACTATGAATAAAAGTAAAATTACGAATTTACTAATTATGGGCGACTACAGCGCTAAGTTGGGAAAACGACAAGATGAAACAGAGGAAAACATAGGTAAATTCAGCTTTGATCAAAGAATTGAAAGAGGATCTATGATGCAGCACTTATATTCGATGAATTCGTTCTTTAAAAAGAAGAAACAAAGTAGCACTAAGAAGAAATATAAAATCGAGCAAAAAAGAGATAATAAAAGATGTTAGTGTTTTAAAACAATTTAAAATATCTAGCCCTAGCGACTATAGGCTAATAAGAGCGGAAATAGAAATAAAACACGAAATAAGAGCCATTCAAATCCAAAAGAAAAACACGCACACATAGACTTGATAAAACTTAATGCCAACGGTGATAAATATAGAGAAGAAATACAACAAAATTGAAAAGAAAACGAAAATAGAACAAATTAGAAAAACTCACAAAGTAGAAAAAGAGAAAATACCAAAATAGAAAAACTAAGCGAAAGAACAAGAAATAAAATAAAACTAAGAAACAAGTTGTCCAGAGAAAACCAAGTGGAAGAATTTAAAAGAATCTCTAAAGAAACAAGACAAAAAGACCTGCAAAAATACCACGAAGCCGAAATAGAAAAGGCAATAGAACAAAATAAAAATCTAAAATGCCTAAGAAAATCGGAGGGTAAAAAACAAATTATCAACTTTAAAGGCAAAGACGGGGAACAGACAAGAGACAGACAAAAAATATTAGAAATTTCAGAAAACTTCTATTAAAATCTGTATACACCCCAGCAAACTGAAGACCCAGAATATAAAACACCAATAATGGAAGTACTAAACATAGGATCAAAGGACCTATGTCCTCTGACATATTGATGGAGAAGAGACAAAGCTAGTACTGGAAGCTACAAGAATAAAAAATCACCAGGAAATGATGATATAACCACAGAATTGTTAAAAGATGGAGGGGAAGAAATTATCAAAAAAGTGTGCGAACTGTTTAATGAAGGTCTAAAACAAGTAAAAATACCAGAATCATGGAACTAGGCGATTGTAGTCCTGATGTATAAAAAAGGAGATCTCAAGAGCTGTCAAGAGATATCAAGAGCTGCCGCAGGCCGCGCTAAAACATATAGCTAAAACGGTCCACGTCATAGGCAAATACGGGGTCCGGGGAATTCATGAGTAAGCCATTTGAAAAGTTCTTGGTTAGAAATTCCCCAACGCCTGCGCCATAGGCAAATATGGGGATCGGGTGATTCATGAGTTGGCGAATTCGAAAGCTTTAGCCTGTTAGAAATTTCCCAAAAGTTGTCCGCGCGAGAGACAAATACGGGGACCGGGAGGATTTGCCTGGTGGTGAATTGATGGGTAGACGATTTATAGGGTACACTAGCCTAATAATATATTAAAATCGTAAAAGCGTGCAGCCGGTCAACTATAAAACGGGAATTGTGCTATATTGGCCCTTTGTAAGAAAAGGACAGCTTCCTCGACAAGGTTAAAAATATACGGTATGGACATTTTGAAAGAAGATGAAAATGTCTACGTTTTTTATCTCAAAATTTGTTTTAAAAAAATCAACAGAGCCGTAGTTATGTGACATTACGTCAAATTGAAATATATGAAATTGTCAATTTTGATGAAATAATGAAAATGTGTTTAATAATATATTAAAACCGTAAAGATGCGCAGCTCGTCAAGTAATGGAAAAGCTTGAGGGGTCCTATAATGGACTTCCTTAAGAAAATGACAGCTCTCTCGACAAGGTTCAAAATGTACAGTTTGCAATATACGATAGATGATAAAAATGCCTACATTTTTATTTGAATAAAGAATTTAAAAAAATAAACAGGGATGTAGTTATGTGACATTGCGACAAACTGGAATTCAGGAAATCATCTATGTCAATGAAATGATGAAAATATGGTAGAAAACGTCAAATTGCATTCTTTTGGAAGAAAAAATCGACAAGTTTTATACATTTTTCGAGAAAAATGATGATTTTACATGGTCCATCTATTATCTTCTCGACTCCATGATGACGCACTCATCCATTCGATAGAATCGATGGGGCGGGATTTTATTGTTTAAAATATATTGTAATGAGGCAAATGCTCCTCGTTCCAGTTTAGCTTTATGACAGAATAATTGAGCATTTGGTCCTTATAAATTATGTAAATAATTCAGGATAAATAGATTTTTTGAAAGGTTAGTATTATCTAAGCATGTTCTGTGCTAGATACACGAGTTACAAGAAGGACAAATTGTAGTTAACACATACAGTTAAATTTAAACTGCTATTAACAATATAGTTTAAAAACATCTAACGGCATCTTACTTAAATTAGAATTTCACTATAGAAATGTATGCGTCTGCCGCCGGAAAAAATCCTTCCGTCGGACAAAAATAAAGCGATGACGTCAATTATATAAATTGTAGCAGAGTGTGGATACTGCTAAGTGGTCAAAAGCAATCGTGGTCACGCAATCGTGGCTAAGTGGTCACTCGTAAACGATCGGAACAAGACCTAAAATGTGCCCCCGCACCTATCCTGTTTCCTATTTCTGAAATATATTTTTAAAATATTTTTCTGAATATAGTTTGGAGAAATAGATTATATTTGCTACTTGAAGAAATAGATTAGTAGATTATAGGTGGAGAAATTGACTTTAGTTTTGAGAAATGCATATATAATTTCAAAATAAAAAAAAAAGACTAATTCCTGCGGCCCCACAAATATATTTGCGTGGACGCCCGGTTAAGAATCACTGTTGTAGAGCATTACATCAAACGCTTTCTACTAAAGTTGGTAGAACTAATAACCAATCAGAGGAGACCTAGTCTGTCGAAATCTCAAAGGAGTGAGAAGCTTAATGACTTATGGTGGGTAAAAATATAATGGGTGAAAGTAAACGTTAAAACTTTATAGTTAAAAAGAATAAGAATAAAAGCTTCTGCAAAAAAAATATATTCGGATGCAGAAATATTTTCTACCTGCGCACACACACACATCTTTAAGATAAAGGCTTCCGACTTGCCATATAACAGCTGTAGGTGAAAGATCATATCGTCGTTACCATGTGAAACTATCGAATATGAAAAAAACTATTTTTATATTCACCACTTTGCATTGGACAAGACTTATTTATATTAGGGCAAATTTTTGAATTTTTAAGTCTTAGAATTCCAAATATAACAATAGTAAAGCCTCGATATGTCCTATCTTTCATGACTTTTCAGTAAAAACCTTGTTTTTGGCTGTTTTTGGAAATGTCGGCATAAATTGAACATTATATTATATTACATGTCCGTTGCGATTCCCATTAATATTTAAAGTAAAACTGAAATACTTATATATTTCCACAGTTTCAATCACATTTTCTCCTAACTCAAACTTATCTTTTTTTGCTGCTCCTCCTACCTCCCTTCTTGCATACCATCACTTTCATTTTTTTTTCTACATTCACCTGTAAACCTCTCTTCTCCATATACTTAGTCACTCTCTCAATCATTACCTCTATCTGAAGATGATATAGTGTTCACTATTTCATAGAAGACAAATTTTTAAATGAAAAGGTGTTAATTAGAAAATGATGTGTAACATATATGAGAGATCAAGTTAGAAAAAAATTCCGATGAACCGCGGGTGGATGGCCATTTCTGCTATAAGGTATTAAGCTTTATCAACACCCATATTTTACAGAACGTCACTGTATGTATGTAAGTGAATACACACTAACGCTGTTCTGAACCTCATCGGTTATAAAATTTTATATTAAATCTTCTATATATGTTACAACATTGATGGTCGACATATGCGATGTGTTTTTAATTAAATTGAAATAATTCCTAAACTAGATCTAATTTAACGACGATAATTTATAACCAATGAGATCGTCGTTAAATTAGAACAGAGTGTGTATTCACCTACACACATATAGTGACGTTCTGTAAAATATGGGGGTTGATAAAGCTTTGATACCTGATAGCAGAAATGGCCATCCACCCGCGGTTCATCGGAAATTTTTTCTAATTTAATCTAACTTAATTTTTTCTACACATTATTTTCTAATTAACACCTTTCAATTTATTACCTCTATCGTTTTCGCTATAAATACAGCTAAACATGAAAACAAAAAGGACTAAATAGAAAATGACAAAAAGTTGGATAATCATTGTCTTATCTTCAATTGGACAAATATATTGCTCGCCACACATTTAAAATATAAAATATAAATAATTTAATAAAATGTATGCAAGACCTTATGACATATAAATGCATTTGATATCATCTATTACGTCATGGATTTCTCGCCCGTGCACCAACCTTATTGGGGTCAGACCGTTTTATAAAAACGATGATCACTTATGAAACTGTTTAAAATACCTGCCATGTTCTGTATGCGAATTCTTTTCTTCTCCAAAATTAATTATCTAATCAATTAGCATCAAGAATAATTCACACATAATTTATTTCACACATTCCAATTTACTTAAATAGTTATTTACACAAAACCTGTATACATTCATCAACAATTTGACAAATTAAGTTAATTAATTTTCTGACTTAGAAATTCCTTTTTATTTTTCATTACCGTGTGAACATTATCGATGTGCTGCTTGCTTCTTTTTATATAAATACATATAATTCTGTGAAACTGAGGAATGAAAGAATAAAAATACAAATAAGAAAAAAAATGATAATAAAACAACTGCTCTACGACTCGCTTTTTTATACTCCTTGTCTCGTCGAATTTCTGCAGATCATAAATTTTAAAACAAATGATAAGGATCTCTATAAAATTAAGACGGCTTATGTAAAGTGTTCAAATAATATTATCTATATATATTATAGTTATCCGTTCGCGATATAACAAAGACTAATTATATGAGGCTTACTCTAGACATTTTATATATGATGAATTTAGTTTCCGCTTTTATTGCTCTCAACAGTGATTCGAGAAGGTTGCATAAGTAATTCAGGGTTATTAAAAAAAAAAAAAAACAGATTTCATGACTTAATGCTTCATGAATGAGTCACTGTTATCGGCCGCGGACCACCTGTCGCCGTAAACAAATAAATATTTTTTTTGTTATGTTGGACATTCATTTTAATTTCTGTTTATAAATCCATAATCGAGCGAAACAATTTATGATAATCATCGGGTAATTAATTCTAAAAGGAGATATCGGTTATCGAACATGATTTTCTAATTCACTGTAAACAAATTCGGTGATTAAATAAATCAAAAAGTGCTAATTAATAAATATAAGTTAAACAACGAAAAGATATGCGATGTTAAATCCCAGCGATGTTAAGTTTTTTTACAAACGGTCATCAAACTCTGCATATAGAGAGAGGTAGAAGAAAGAGATGGCGCTATCTATGTAACGCTAACACTCCCGTGCACAGAGATAAGGATAGAACCAACTACAGAAGGCACAACGATATTCTACAGTGGCTTTGGTATTTTTTTCCTATTTTGCTCAAATGGAGAGAGATAAATGTCAAGGAGATGAAAAGCTATTTATGATATCCTTGCACGTGTTTTGCTTTGGACGGATGTTCTTCGAGTTTGTTTACATGCCCGCACGAATGCAGACCGTAAGCAAGAAATGGTGTACATATTGGGAGAGAGATACTTTTTGTTGCCCTTTATGGCTCCTTGGTTTGGCGGGCACTTTTTTTATGTTGCTTTCGAGGATTTTGCTTTTATGATCTCCGATTTCTAACAAACAACTCTTAATGTGTTTGTTGAACCTTGCGCATTTTAACATCGTCTAGACTAAAATTTAAATGTACCTTATTTCCAACGAATATTTTTAATGAGTTCAATGATCTTTGAGTGCGTTGCCTTCATCGAACTGGATTTTCTTATCTTGCTGATAGGAACGTAAGACGTTTTGTCGCTTTCCGTGTAAAAGCCGCCCCCGCCATCTCCAAATTGGTTGTTCTCTGTATTGGTAGAGGGTTGTAGGTCGCTGACTCGTTTGCACGTTAAGCCTGCGACTTTGAAAATCTTGGCAGGGATATTATGCGATATTGTTCTTTAAATGCATGTCAGCGTTACTTAGACGCATTTTGGGTGTTGTTCTGATAACTTTCGAGTGATCCTTTCGCACATGGGTATCATCAATAATTCTCTAGTAAAATGGCCAAGTGGCCATATAGAGTGAGCATTTTGGCACACGTTAATCTGTTTGGGCATGTTTAAGTGAAGCGCCACCAACGTAGTCACTATTTAATTTTTATTCGATAACTAAATTAAAATTCAACAAAGTCTAGTAGAAATTTATGCTAGTCAATCAGGAATACATAGAAATACACATTTTAATACTTCGCCTGAGTCTTCCTTATCTCTCATCAACTATCTAATCTTTAACTCTGCTCTCGCACATCCATATTCCAAATCCCTTCCATGTATATTCGTATTCGATGCGAAAACGGGGAGATCGACGACAGAAGAGGAGGAACGCCAACATCCTAGCTCAACAGTTCGAACGAGATGACCGAGACAGAACTCCTGAGAGGCCCATGAAACAGCACTGTCCGCGAGTATCATGCTAGCTGGATATAGAACCATCCACACCAACTACACCGTCGTACCCACCGCCAAGCCAAACAGAAGATCTGTGGACTCCACATGGCTCGCCACCCCCACCGCTAGCACCAGGAGATGTATCACTGTCACCGACCTCCGGTACAGGATGGCTGTAGCCCGTCACTGTACCCCGGCATCTGCGACGATAGTAATTAGCATCTACACGCTCCATCCGTTTCCTCCGACATCACAATATAGCCATCTTCAACCCCACATACAAGCTGAACGATCAATGAGTCGCCAATTTCTCTGAAGATCAGTTCTACGTCAGAATATCAAATTTTTCATACATTTGTTCGCGAAATTTAATTTAAAATTTTTATTAAACTGTAAAGAAGACATCCTAATGGTTTTGCATTATAAGTAGAGTTAATATAAGGATATTTTTTAGAATCATTCTCGTATAGTACGTTTACTTTTACGAACAACGATATAGCATAAAGATTGTAAATATGTTTATTTTGTCACCAACTTTATGGTAAAATTAATTGGAAAAGAATATTTAATTAAAAACATCATCTGCGTATATTAACTCAACGAAGTATTTATTGCTTGCGTCTTTTTTGCTTTATCTCTTTCAAATCGGCAGTGTAATTTCATTACATGGTAACTTAGTAGTTTAAGGTAGTAGGTAATTTCGTTGCTAGCTACTTACGGGATGATTTGATGAATTTACAAATGATGTCACCTTACTGGGAACCTTCTAACCATGTGATGGTTATATTATGTCTTTTCAGGTTATATCTGAGAAGTTAATGAGTTAATGATTTAAATAGGAATTATCTTTTAGTCTACGGATTATAAGCTTTGCCAGTCTGAAAGCGCGCGATCTCAGACCGCTATACTTTTTGTCTTGAGTTGGTGGCTTTCCTTTCTCTTCCATACTAGGAGTTGCAGATAGGACACATAAAGCGTCGGTTGATGTTGTCTTCTAAACTCCGGTTATTGATTGCAATCCAATCCTTTGGGGCTTCAGTAGTAGATGTCCCGTTCTCCCAGTGCTCATTGATTTATGCACAAATTCCGATCGAGACATATAGCTTAATACGCCAAAGAAGCCCTTAGATGGAAAAAGCTAAATTTTTGGGCCACACAGGTCACGGATGCTTTGCTTCCGTTTTATCAGAAATGGGAAAAAAAGACAGCGCACATTGCAAGCACTGCGAGCAGGAGTGAAACGACGAAAGCACACTTTGTATGTACGGGATTGGCGCAGGAGCTGGCAAGAACTAGAAATAAGATGGAGGACTAAGTGGACAATAATTAAATAGTTTCGTAACTACTTCAAAGTGTTAATCCAACATAAGTAAAAGTGTAGTGCGGAAGAAACTTATTAAATATTAACGTGAATATCTAATCCGCAAGATCTACCTAGGCGGGAACGGGGATTAAGACGTATGGGCTGAACGAATCTACCATGTGTAATTTAAAAAGGATCCATGATAGCTTCCAGTGTCAATAGGGTGACTTGTGATGAGCTTGGAAATTTTCTTTTCTGGATCTGTTTTTCTTTTTATTCTAGACAGGAAATTTGAAACCCTTCTTCTTTATCCGGGTTCGGAACCAGCACAGTCGGTTCCTTTATCCGGTACTATTCGATCTACTTAAGAACCGCTGAGGTGGAGTAAGTGGTAAATTATGAAGTAAATAGTTTATTTGATTATAATTTCTGTCTAATTTATTAACAGAATCCTTTTGTTATATATTGTCGCGGTTAAAAATTGGTGCCACATGGAATTTGGCCAGTTTTCACAAAACTCTATTGATTGTAAAAACTCCCGATTCCTTCGGGATCACAAAATATTAATAACTTTGATTTTAAATGATGGTAGAGCTGGGAAAGCATTTGATGCTTTATTATTAGAGCTTAGGAGTGGCTTGGCTGTAACGAAGTTCACTTTAATATTTTACTTATTGGTAATATCAGTCATACCGACAACTCAAGTTTGTTAAATATAAAACCCTTGCCTACTCGAAAGTGTGAAACAGCATCGAAGAAGCAGGACTAATCAATACACAAATAAAGCACGCAGAATAAAAATTAAACCACTGAATTGTTCTAATGATCTATCTAACTATATTATCCACAAAAGTCCTACCTTGTCTAGACCCTGCCTGCGTCATCGACAACACCTTTTTCTCCTTTATTTCTTGTACAATTTTTTATTCACTATCCTTGCAAACATTCTGTACATTCCATTCATAATTGTCATCCCTCTGTATCTTGTTCCATCCGTTTTATCCCCACTCTTGTACTACGGTACTATTTCACCCTCCTCTTATTCTACAGGTATCACTTCCTTTCCATATATCCTTTACTTTCTTTAAAGGATTTCTTTTCAGGAGTGGCTAAATATCAGGATTTGCTATGCGACCTAAGGATCCAATATCCACGCCGTTCCATCAAATTGGTAGTCGTCATTGGTAGTCCATCATTGGAGTCATGGGAGGCGCCAGGTCCTCCACAATAAACTATATTAAGATCATACCGACGAGGGATATATGTAAAGGATCCATATATCCTTTACATATATCCCTGGCATCCTTTCCATATATCATTCATACCTTTAGTCAACGTTTTTATCCCATCTACTTATCTCTTCTATTACTTCCTCTATTGTAATCTCCCTCCATCCTTCATATTCTATCTTCCTCCTCTCCATTTCCACCTACATTTGTATCCCTACTATCACGCAAACTCTTCCTACGCTTGCTCTCTCAATCCTCTATTTTTATTTCACTTTTACTCTTACATCCCGCAGTTATTCACCTATCTTTTAACCTTCATTTTTCAAATTATTAATTACATTCCTTTCTTCTTCCTCTTTTTTTCATACATCTTTTCTCCTGTCCCTCCATATCTCTGTTGCCTGTATGTATTCCTACCACGACTTCTCTTCATATTTCACCCTTCTTAAAACATCCCTAATCTCTTGTTTATCCCTAACCTCTTTCCTATTCCTCATAGTATACAGCCTCTATTTTCTTCCCCCCTTTTATGGCATCCATCACTTATTTCATGCCATTCATTCTCTTCCATTATATCCCTCTCATTCTCTTTTAAACTTTCTCTCTTTTTTCATATTCTCCCCATTCATACTTTTTTCTTTCATCCCTCTCTCTTAATTCCACTTTCTACTCCCAATTCTCCTCCACATTATTTATTATCCATCCTAATTCTAATGGGAAGTGGTCAGAATCGACTTTCTCGCCAACTCTCATATATTCCGCAAAGTCCTAGCCCTTTCATCCATGACCACATAGTCCACAACTGATCCTCCCCCATGCCCTCTAAACGTCAACTCCCCATTTCAGTCTCCATTTATACAACCATTTCCCAATGTCATATTCTCTTCATCAAACCATTCTATAAAAATGTTTTCTTGTTTATTTATTATTTTATACTTTGATTTCCTCTCCATGCACTCCCCATCATGTTTTATATTACATTCTCCTAACTGCCCTGTCCTCATGTTTTAGTCCCTCATTATTACTACCATATCGTTATTTTCTCTCTCTTTTCAATCACCACATACATTCTTTTTATATTACATCTAAAATAATAAAGATACGACATTTTCCCTAAATAATTATTCTTACACATACATATTTGAAAATTATACATGACATTGAAATAGTACGCATAGTGGCAGCGTCATAATAGTGTATATATGTTTTGATTTATTCAAGAGTCATAGTACTTAACTATAAACATATGGTTTAAGTAACAATTGTTTTATTTAAATATCATTTCTTTTGATAAATTTATAATAAAATTTATAGGTTTAATTTATATGAAATATAATAAATCTTTCAATATTAAAATATAGATCTCTTCTTAACTTATCACTTGATTCTGTTGGACTGCAGTGGTTTTCTTTATTTCTTGGGATTTCAAGTTACAAGTATATCAAAATTACAATTAATATTTATATGTTTGGAATTTGGAACGTTAATTTCTTAACCATTGTCTTGTGGAATATCAGGGAGCATCAGAGCTATAGTCCACATAATACCCATATTCCACTAATTGACGTTGAATAGTTATTTTGTGAAATATCAGGGATCATAAAGGCCGTAACCCAGATTATGCAGATATTCTACTACTTAATATTTGATTTTTGAATGTTTCAGATGTTTACTACAAGCGTTAAGGGAAAGTACAATGGAGTATGAAGGCCTCACCCTCAAGGTACCTTCTTGTTACTTAGACGCTGTATTTAATTGATACAATGAAAAATAGATTAAAAAGTAAAAAATATTCAAATATTTTTCCTCTGTTCATGCTTGAATACCTTGTGGAGCCTGAAAAGAGCCCGCAGCCGCAACAAAAAAGAAGTGGCTGATCCCCGTTTGCAAAGACGATCGACTGTGAAAACAGTGAGTCTCTCTCTAACTAGTAAATTGTCTATCTCTCTCCTACTTTAAAGTCTAGAGTTTTCGAGTAGGCCAGCAAGTACTACGTTTTGCGGTGTACAAGCTGTATTTCCGTATTTGGTGTTAACTGAATTGAGACTTTGACTTGTCTGGTTTAAATACCCTATACCAAGAAGACTTACGATCAAAGAGCCAGAAACGTCCCATAAACCATACCAAAAAGTAATGATTTATAATTTTATTAAATAACATTGTTTCAAAATCATCAGAAATCCATATTTCCAACTTATTCGTTCGGATTATAGCCGTTCTGGTGTATTTCATGAACCTTTCTTTAATCATTATTTGTTTAGATTTAATCACCACAATAATTTGATATGGGCTATAATAAAAAAAATGAAGTATCTCTACTTTGTTTATACAAAGGATATTTTGTAATGTAATTTATTACATGTTTTACATTTAGATTAAATAGGTACAATAAAAATTTTGACTTTTACTATTACCGGAAATATGAAAATATGCGTTTTTCCGTGCGGGTGTACTTAAATAATCTTTATTATTCGAAATAATTAATCTTTATGAATACAAAATAAATGCCAATTAAACTACAATGTGAGTTTTCTGAGAATTTATTACATTGGAAATTACTTAAGAACGTATTATTGTTTTTAATGTATAATAACTTTTTATTATTGTGGTTTATTTTTATATCGTACGGATGGCATCCATAAGAGACTTTTGTTTCGACACTTTGAGTAATTCAATATAGTGACCCGATTTTGAGCAATACATTTTTTTTAAACAAAAAGATTTTTGAAAATTAGACCACCTTTTAGATTACCTTAATTATTCTCGTGGCCGTATTCAATCTTTCCACATCAGAATTAATATATAAAAGAAACGGCGGATGTTTGATTCCAGTATGTTTAAGGGGAAATGAAAGGGATGCTAAGATCTACAGACCTTATAGTATGTATACCAGGATTTAGAAATGAACATACAACATACCTATCTCCTGTGGTTCCTCTACGAGCAAAGGGCTTCAATGAAGTTTCGCTAGCGGACTCTCCTGCCTGATAACCATCTCTGTTTTCCCCGGTTCTTCCCTGTCTCAGCTGCTTCATCCATCACAGATCTCTTCCAAATATGTCGTGGCCGACCGCATCCCCTTTTCCCTTAGAGGTTTCACTCCAGCGTCTTCTTCCCATTGGCTCAATCCTGCTTCCTCTGTGTATGGCCTATCCATCACCACTTTCGTATTTTAATCTGGTTAATAATAGGAGTTTCCCTAGTCCGTTCCCCTAGTCCGCGAAGACATCTATTTACAAACGTTTGTAATATGTTTGTAATTTTTACAGTAACTTTCCAGGTTTCACATGCGTAGCGAGGAACAGATTTAATATTACTGTTAAAGATTCTGAACTTTGTTCGTACAGATATTTTATGACTTTTCCACACAACGGGTAGACCTGCATCATTTGTCTTCTTCATACGTGCTTTAGTATCCTCTAATGCTCCACCTTTTTTATCTACCATACTTCCTAGATAATAAAACCGGTCTAACTCCTCGAAAACCGGATAACTCTTCGAAAACCGTATAACTCCTCGATGATGCCTAAGATGATACATATAAATACCTTACTGGGTATAGTGCAACGACCTCGGTAACTACAACGTAGTGTCGTCGTGCAATGACAGTGCTAGATTGACAGCGAGACACCGATATGCCCGGGCGGTCGCGAAATCTATATAAAACCCTCTCGTAATCTATTTAATACGCTAACGGAACTCCCACACGCGACGCTACTAATGGGGAGCCTAGCGACTGTCACAAATGGTGCAAATACTCACATACTGAACGGCCTTAGGAAAACGCACTCGGGCGTCAGGTCAGTTTAGAGTGAGACCGCACTTCTGAACAGATGTTGCTCTTCTGGTCCTCAGAAGCTCTCTGAGGGCTTAGGTAGCTGCAGTTGGCAAGTAAACAAGGTGTCCTACATCTTGCGAGTAGCTGCAATAAACTTATTTACTAATCAGTAAAACACCGTTAAAGTTTCAACAAAACCGTCTATTATTCTTTAGACAAAACAGCGAAAGAAAGATATTAATGCAGAACAACAATGTCAATAATAAACAAATGAATAAATGCCCAATTGTAAATATCAAACTAAAGTAATGACGCAATAATAATTATAATAAGCAAAGCAAATTAATCAAACGGCGGAATAGCTATTATCACAACAATAATTAATAATTAATAAAAACGGTGCATAACAAAACATCGGTGCAAGTATAATAATAATTAATTAATTAAGCGACGCTAATGTTAATACAGAGGTGCAGGTAAAGCAATTTAATCATACGGTGATAAAATAAGCAAACGAAACTTATGCGGTGTCAGTCTGAAAGCATGCACAGACATTCACACTTATGGAGGAGGGAAAAGTTAAATATAACTTTCTTGGTACGAACGGAGGGTATAATCGGAAATCCGGAAAGCACTAAAATAATGTAACGAAACCTCGTAATACGACGATGTTACTGATACGGAGCGGTCAATATTAGCATAGATCGGATTGAGTACTCATATAATGTCCCTTAATACGAGGACGTACTACCGGGTGCCCAACACCAATATAAGCCAAAACCAAACAGTCAAGTGCAGGTATGTAAGGAATTTTCGCAACACCCTGTAATGCGATGGTGTTGATTGGTGATTAATTGTAGCGTATATCCAAGCTGGGTAGACCACGTAGCTAGATACAACCCTGAATTGACATATGGACTGCTACATTGGAGATCCAGAACCACGAAACGTAGTATGTAAGACCACAAAAAAGGTGGTTAGACGACATCAAGACCGTAGCGATGCAGCAGTGGCATCAGACGGCGCATGATAGAGAAAAATGGGACAAATTAAAGGAGACCTATGTCCAGCGATGGACGCAGGCAGACTGAGTAAAATTAAAAGAAGTAGTTAATGAAGTTCTAAAAGAAGTTCTTCAATTCGTCAACATATGGAGTAGCACGAACTGCAAACACTAGAGATTGTCTAAATAAAGAGGTGGATAGGGTTACTTTAATTGTTAAAGTCCCTAAAAACACAAATACTTAATTGTTTGGATTAGTGGCCATCCTTAATAGATTGTCTCACGGTTAATGGATTCCTAAACTGCATTAATAACATGAGATCTAATAATATTCATAGGCATACAGTTATACAAATTGTACACATAATAAAAGCAAATAAACAATTTAGCCGGGTGGTGCTTATAGTAAGTGCTGGTCTCATAAGCCAGTGCAATATCTATGTACAAAGCAGAGGGTACTGACGAAGCTTCCACCGAATTCCAGAAATGCATCTAACCTTACGCGGTTTTTAAAGTCAATTTGAATCTCGTAAGCGTCTTTAAGCAGTTTTCGAATAAATGAACACACCTAATAATAAGTAACCTTTATTTGCCATTTAAAGCATTAATTACATTCAGGTAAATCTACATAACAATACAAAATTATAATATACTTCACTTAATAGATACATAAAATAAAATAAAATAAAATAGAACCCCACCAAGTTTGGGGAAACGATGAATATGAATGTAAGAATATTGGAAATATGTGTAGAAAGCATGGTAATGTATGGGGCAGAGGTATGGGCGGCAAGGGAGAGAGAAGAGATTGAAAGAAAGATCAGGAAATACTTAAAGAGGATTCTGGGAGTGGATTGATCGACACAGGCGGAGATAGTCTTACAAGAGCTTAACTGGTACAAGTGCTGGGTAAAAGAGGTAAAAAAGATGGCAAAATACGAAGGGAAGGTGATGCTAGGAGATCCGAAAAGAATTGTAAGGAATGTATATATATATAAGTGCTTTAGAGGAGGTGGAGAGAGGAGAAAAAAGGAATAGATGAGTGATGGAGCGAAAGGGAGTGTATGAGAGATGTGGGTGGTCTATGGTAGAATGGTATAATAGGATGATGAATGGAGGCGCATGGGAAATGGAAGTAGAGAGAAAGATGAAGGATGTGGAAATAC
>WYDF02258509.1:0-19554 GCA_009867245.2 Adranes taylori
GGGAGAAGTAATGAATTACGAAGGAGATACGAGAAAAGTGAAGTTAAAAAAAAATATAAGATAAAATTTTTTGGCTTGGATGCAGAAGTTACCAGTTCGTCATAAAATATTTAACTTGATACTTAGATACTTAGAGACTTAACTTGATACTTAGATACTCTTATTGTAAATATTTGATGATGATCTATAACTGATTAGCTTAATATTGACCATGGCGCTTACTTTGTGCAAACTACTTTTATGCAAGCGACATTTACTCGCTAGCCAGAAAGATGGATTTGATCAGGTAATTGTAAATTGTGACTTCAAAATGCGCGATATTTGCTCACTGGCAATAACGAAGATTCCAATTCAAAATTGTTTTCTATTAATATAATGTAAACATATATTTTTATAAACAATTGCAAACAAATCTGTCTATCGCTCCATCTATTTAACAAAAACGTTACAGATGGATGAGACTTGCGTGCATGCTCTTTATAGGAGGAATTCTCATTCTTGTAAGGTAGTAAGTTCGTTCTAAAATTAACATCGCGATTGTTGAGGCTGGTCTGCGGAGTCGTCTGAGTCTGTGAATGCAAAATGATAACTTCATACATCATGCAATAGGTTCTTTCATGTTCCGGCGAATTTTATTAACTGTATTTTTTTGAGCATAAGGAAAATACTATTTTTATGAAAACCAAAATATTTCAGTTAACAGTCGCATAAATTTTGTGTAGTTTTACTTCCTTTAAATATTAAAATTATCGTTTATGGCCATGGCATGGTTTAAAATGATTATGCAATACAAAGTGATTTTTAATATTACAACGATTCGGCCAAAATTATTAAAAATACAAAATATTAATCAAAAATTATTACCAATACAAAATATTACTTGAAGCAAGTATTGCGTTTCTAGCTGTTATATACTTATATGTACCTGGAACATATAGCTCTTTGAAAGATAATTTTCGACACAACGACAAATACTATATTTATTAAAACAAAAGTATTCCATAAATTGTACCACAAGCTCCATCTCCAAAAATTATTTATTTAGATTAATTCGTACTAAAGACTAATTATATGTAGTTTTGGGAAAATTGTTCAAGCGATAAATATGGAAAAAATATTGAATATTTTTGAACTTTCATATATAATTGTCTGTAATTTTTATATAATTTATTTATTTGAAGTAAACTAAAGCAATAAGCAATTAACAAAGGAAGTGCCTTGAGGATGAGATCATCATACTAGACGGTACTTTCACTTAAAATTGTATGAAATATTTTTAATAATGAAAATAGTAAGCAGTGAGTTATTTGAATAATCTGGTTTACAATCTGGATGCTCCCTAATATTTCGCAAAAAACTATTAAGTGTCCAGGACTAAAGTAAGCCTGTACAAGTTATGGTAAATGAAACATTAAATAATGTTTAAAATTATTCTATGTACTTATTCTGTATACCAAGTTAATAAAGCTATCTCTCTATTCAGCAGGACCAAACACTAAGACAAAACATGAAATATGGTTTAATTTACAATTTTAAGATTTCATCTAATTCAAAAAGATATGAATTTTAATTTTATCAAAAGATATTTTAATAGTAGAATTGCGTATTCAAACAAATTGACAATCTATGTCAAAATTAAAAACAATTAGTTCATTCGGATAATGCATGCGAGGCTAAGCCAATTAATCAAAATATAACTTAATGTATGCTATCGAAGCGAGATGCGTTTGTAAGACAATATGTATCAAAACATAATACATAATAAGCAATGTCGAGTAAATGGCTATTTGAATGAATATGTATGTATTTGCTATAATGAATTAAGCACCAAAGAGAATGCACTATGCAGTACTATATACAAATTTTATGTTTTACGTAGTCACGCAGAAACTTTATTTCTATTAAATTCATATAAAAGACTGAACTATCTATAATACGTCATTTGAGTCTTATGTGTTAAGACTTATGTTTTTAAAGAGATTATCTGCTTAGATTTACTAGTGTGCGTTTAAATTAACCCCAAGTCCATCTAGCGGTGCTCCATAGTAATTAGACTACCCCCCCCCCAATTACGAGCCGCAAAAGTGTACCACTAAATACCCTTTTGTTTACAAACAATTAGCCCATTTTCAAGCTAGGTGAAGAATAAAGATCTGATTCAATTTTTTATTATATAAAATTTTAAAAATATATGACGTGTGACATGACGTATGACGTTCACAATATGACGTGTGACAGGATTTATGAGTATTTATACAAATAATCATTAATAGAAATTCTTTATTATTAGTAGAAAATTGAAATCTGAAATGTTTACGTTATATAAAATGTTAGATGTTCAAGTTTGAACAGTGGAAAAACATTTAAATATTTTTGTTAGATAATCAATTTTGGGTTTAAACAAATTAAGGGTTTAAGTACCAAGAAAAAGGTATGTTGAAAATGACTCCCTCATAGCCCAAGATAAATTCGGTTAAAGCTGGTACTAAATACAATTGATAATATTTAAAATCATTGAGAAATTAGTAGAACATCTGAAGGATACGTGCTACGGATACTGAAGGATACGAAGGATACGAAGATACTTAGATACTTAGATACTTCAGATATTTAAAAGATACTTAGATACTTCTGAAGATACTTCAGATACGAAGATACTGAAGGATACTGAATAGGATACTGAAGGATATGGATACGTCCATATACTCCCATATTTTTTACAGAACAATGTTAACGTCAATTAGTGGAATGCCTGGAGTTCTTAAGGTTACGGTCCTTATACTGTTCAAGGAATTAACATTCTAAAAACCAAATGTTCAATGTAAGATTTATATAGTTGTTACTTGTATACACAAATAATGAAGACCCAATCTTAACAGTTTAATAAAATCAGTAATGAGTGGAAAAAGCAGATGAAATTAAGATTCATCAAGAGAGATTTTCACATAAATTAAATATATTAAATTTATTAAAATTCATCAACAGAAAATTAGATAAAAACAAAGCAGATCATAACTATGCAGGTAAAACGATTATTGTTAATAAATCGAAATATTATTTAAAAAAAATTTTACAAGCAAGACTCGCCAAGGCATGCTTACTTCAATCTCATTACTATAATCTTTTTAAATTGTACACTGTATTAATTGTACACTTATGTTACAATTAATACAGTACATTAGATTGACTGTGCAAATTTGTATGCAAAACCATACACACAAAATCAGATATCAATGCATTTATCTAAATGGCGTATTGCAATAACCTAAAATATAGTATATAAAAATGACTAATTAACTTTAGTAAACGGGATTATCAGTTAGCATTAGAACTGTGCGTTTTACTCCAATCCACGTCGATCTGGCGACACTCTATAGTACTGTTAATTTCATTGAGTTCTAGTTTCGAGCCAACAAAAGAGTACAAACAATTACTCGAGTGTTTTTAATTTGGAAGGTTACGTTTAAAACGTGTTAATGACTAATTTTTTATCGGCTGCATTAATAAGCTCCAGAAGACTTCAAATTGTTTAATGTGTCTATCCATCAAAGAAGCAATGAGTACAATTTTCTTGGCATATGATGGTGTTTGTTTCAAAATTTAGGCACCTATACCAGCACAGAAAAATTTATGGTCACCATCAAATCAACTGAATTTAAAAGTACGCAAATTATTATTTCATCTAAATTTTTCTGAGAAAATATTCTGTTTCCACTAAGGTAACATATGTAAATTTGAATTTCTAGCACTAATCTGGAATATATCTTGAGTTGAATTGAGCCACATATTGCAAAATCTAAAATTGGCGTATAATTATTGCGGCTTTTTTATAACAAATTTTATTTTTACAGAAAGTATAACAGCATTTAACAAAACCAATTTTAAATGATTATTCTGGAGGATCTTCACCATTTACTTCAATTACTCCTTCCCATTTGCTTGACAGCCGGTCAATTTCACGGGCGAAAAAGTTGCTGTTTTTAGAGGCAATTCACTCTGTCCGCCCACCAAGTCATACAAATTGTCGCAAACTTTGTTTGCAGGCGATTTTTTTCAGCGATCGTCCGTAGGTGCTTCTATGGGAGAAGATGGAGAATCAGGAAGCAGTTTTCAGTTCTTATTGGTGATAGATTCGACGATACAATGGTCAACATGTTTACGCGCATTATCGTGGTGGTGGTGGAATATGGATCTTTTTGCGCATTATTTTTGTCTCGATTGCAGCGTGAATAGGATCAAGTTGAGTCAGATAGACGTCGCTGTTGATATTTAATTGCCGTTTGCCGTTTTTGTCCGTAATCCATCACTGTTAACACATCCCAATAATAAATCCCATTTGAGATGATTTCCCAGTAGATTATTCCGCCTCTGTTCCACCAAACACACCTCATTTCCTTCTTATTGTGGATGCCTTTCGGTATTCTATTGGGTGAAACACTTGGCGAAACGCAAACCAGCATTCTTTTCATGTTTTTGAGCTACGATTCATCCCCAGTGACAATATTCCTAAGAACGGTGTTTGATTGTTCCGTTGCAGCAAATTTGTGGAAAATGAACAAAAGCGCTGAAAATTCGGGCACGTTTGTTGTTTTCGGAGATTTTGTAAGAGACCCTTTCAGCCAATTTCCACACTTCTCGGAGGTTTTGAAACGACGAATGATGGCTGAATGATACACTGAAGTCTTCGGCCAACATTCTCGTTGTTAAGCTTTTGTTCTTTTCCACAGGTGCTAAAAATACCTTGTCGCCCAAAAAAGTTCGTTGAGATCGCAAAATGACTGTAGCGCATTCCAACTCTTCTCGAAGTGGGAGAACATAATATGGCGAACATGGATATGACTTACGATATGCATTTTTACTAATTAAAAAGAAATTTATTTTTATAAAAAATTGAAAAAATTAAAAAGTCGCGAATAAAAAAACCAAAATAATTATGCACCGACGCAATATTAAAACGCTTTTTGTTACAGTTTTAGCGACTGGGAGTCATATTACTTGGCAATCAATTTTAGAAATACTTCAGTACCAGACTAATTGTATTATATTATAATATTAATACGTGTATTGGTTGAACTTTATGGTAAATAACGGAGTTAGTGTTATATATTATTGTCTTAATTTCTATTCCCTCATATGCCTTCATAGATGATTCTAGATTCCGTCTATGTAACTGGAAACGTACTTTCTTTATTTCTGACGCCTTCGGTTGGACAAGCAATAGATGAAGTAGGAGCAGCCTACGGCGATGCAAGACTCATATAGTGGTGGTATGGATTGTCATATTTATCCGTACCAACGTCCCATAATAATCACATGATCCCCGCAAGCATGAAAGCAATTTAAGGTTTAAATCCCATAATACTTAGTAAATTTAAAATCCCATAATACTTTTTAAATCCCATAATATTTAGTAAGCCTCCTGTTGTTTTTCATCAAATGACTCTGCATTATGTTTCCTTCTTGTGGCTTTTATTCTCTTTGGACTTTTGAGTTGAATTTTTGTTCTGTTGACTGTTTCTGTTGAGGTTAAGTATTTGTTTCTTTTCTCGAGGATCCTGTTGTCCTATATATGGTTATCAATCAGTTGAAGTTAGTTTTGTTCAAAATGTCATCCATATTTGAGTCCGGACATTCAAGGCCTCTATCCTCTCTATCATTTCGTAATGTATCAATGACCTACACGTAAACAGGCTAAGTCGTTTTGGATTTCCCAAATATTCCAAGATTCGTACGTTTCATTTCATTCTATTAGCGGCTCGTTATTCCGCTTATTAAACGGAAGCGTCATGTTGATAGACTTACTTGAACATTCTTCAGAAATTTTCAACTGGAACTGAAAAGTTCCTCATTGTTTTTTTGCTGGATATGTAATGATAATTTGAGCAGAAAGTTCCCTGATTTATGATCTATTGCCTACAGTTCCTATATTCAGTGCTTAGTAATAATCAATAAATGATGGGCAATAAATATATATGAAAATTGGTGTACACAGCTAATATGGAGTAAATGCACCAATACACACACCAGAAGAAAATGCACCAGAAGACCCCCTAAACTGTAGGGGGTCTTGAATGATGGGCAATAAATATATAAGAAAATATATATAGACAAAAAATATGAGTAGACGAGCCCCCCTACGCTTAGATAGTCTTGAATGCTGGGCAATAAATATATAAGAAAATAGGTATAGCTAGACAATATAGAGTAAATGCACAAGTAGACTTAATCAGTAAATAGTACATTTGCACTCGGCACATTCATTTGCGTTCCCCACATCCATTCCCCATTCATTTGCGAAAGCCAAAATCTTTCAATTGATAAATATTAAGTGTTAATAACTGTTAAGATGTTAATTAATATAAAGCAAGGTGTGGCCTTTTATTTTCAAAAAAAAATTTTTAACGATACTTATTAAGTGAAGGTTAAAATTGTTTACGTTTCTGATTTCTAATTTTCCTTTGGCTTGGATAAGTCAGTTTTGATTGCCAAATAAGCTGTTTTTTTAATGGTAAAGGATACACGACACATCATCAAGGAAATACTTAATATTATTGGTGCAACTATTTATATTGTAGAAGTTGTAAAATTTACTGCAATATTGCATAACAAAATATATTTATGTGAATTCGCATTTGATGTAATGGTTTTAAAAATTTTATTGCATTTTAAGCAAACCCAAGGATAAATAGGGAAAAATTTCTAGCTTTAATATTATTAAAATATATTCCTTTATTTATAAATTATTCTTGTGTATACCTATGTAGTTATTGTCAGTGCATAAAGATATTATAGGTTATATTTAAGGCATCTTTCAAACAAAACCCCTTACATTGAACCTTGTTTCAAAGAAACTCGGGAGGGTCATCAAATGATATGGGGTATGAAACATGTTCCCTAAGTTTAATTTTTTCAACTTTACTATGAACACAATTATTTAAAATAATATTCTTCTTTTCAGGGTCAAATTACTCAATTTTTGCACTGCATACATATATGGTACCTACAAGAAATATAAAAATTAGTATAGTTATGTTTTGAACGTTTGTTTACAAATTTATATTCAAAAAGATTCCAGCTTACATGGATATAAATATGTACATATTTTTTTTTGTCAACATGTTCAAAGTAGTGTCACGCATTTTTTAAATAAAACTACTACTGTTATATAATTAAAACAAATTTGATCGATGTCTGCTTCTCAACTTTTGAATACAGTTTTCGTTCAATATTACAGCTTTAGTAAGGTTGATTAAATAAATAAATACATTTATTGCCAACTGATCTTACAATTAAGTACTGGAAGATGTCAAACACCTCATCGTAATTCTTTAGCAAAGATTGCAGTTTCGTTATTTCAGCCATGTATATTGCTTTTCTTATACCATTGTCATCACTGGTTTCCTATTGATCCGTGGGATTTTGTTGAACAGCGAAGCGAGAAAGTTCAGCTGGTCTCTGATATTCATTCCTTCAGTTTTTTGTTTGTTAGTAGCACATACTGTTTGAATTGTTTGATTCGTTTAACTATCGTGAATATGCCCATCCTCCCTTCGAACTATTGTTTCATTATTATATACTTTGATTTATAACATTTATAACTATGTTTAATTTATTTTACCCTTGACTTTCTATGCTTCCTACTCTGTCCATATATTAAAAGCACAAATACCAGGCAATCGAGTTGTACCCCGTAAACACAATTCAACTCTAATAATTTATTTAAATAAAATACTGGTTAAGTAACAGAAGATTAAAACTGATACATATTTTGAAATAGAATGTAGAAAATTAAGACATGTATTTCATCTCTTTCAAAAGCTACTTGTCATATATAATTTCTCCGTCCTAACAGCTGGTTTTCTTACTTATACATTGATATTGTTTTGCATTTCGCTTGCGATATTCTAGGTTTAGTATAAAATAAATAGCACATAAATATATTTAATAAAATATTATTACATGGTATTTTTACAATCTAAATCTTAGATATCGAATCTATTTAATCAGTAGATTCGATATCTTGGTTATTACGTTAACCGCGCGAAGTCAGGTTAATCCGAGGAATATATTCTATAATAAACAGTGTACTTGTGTTTTCTAAAACAACACTCAATTACATGAATAATCATTTACATCCATATTTGCAATTTTGCTAAATTCGTTCATTTGCACAATTTTCCCCTTGGGCACTTCTTTCGAGCTTTACGAGACCGGGTGTATTTAACCCTCCTATAAAATTATCCAAGACCATATTAGGGACTGATTCACGATCTAAATCACTCTTTAGAATGAAACTCGCTTTTCGAGATTGTGCTCTAATAAGAACGTGCATTCTAGGGATCATTTAGAAATGTAACTTTTTTAGCACTACATTTTCAGCCCTTTCATATATGAAATTGTGAAATTAAATTCTCTTAAAACCAATTTAAATTTTCTCAACCAACTT
The DNA here is from genome assembly GCA_009867245.2 of Adranes taylori. Taxonomy (NCBI): domain Eukaryota; kingdom Metazoa; phylum Arthropoda; class Insecta; order Coleoptera; family Staphylinidae; genus Adranes; species Adranes taylori. The sequence continues at coordinate 8,447 of WYDF02258509.1, forward strand.
GGAAGGTTTGTCATCTCAAAAATAATAATAATAATAATAATAATAAAAATATACATTAATAACCCCCAACCAACAATTTATTAATAACGTGAGTGGGTAACGCAAACTGTGCGTAAATGGTGGTCACTATTTCAGACTTTGCTTGGTATTCAAGAAAGCGCATGAAAACATTTTCCCGACGCGGCAGGAATGCATACATAATTCTCAAAATCCAAAAATCTTATTAGCTTTGTTCTTAGTTTAGTTATTAATAAATAAAAACGCGAATAACGTTTTATTAATATATTTATAAAATAATAACTAAAATACAAAAGGTCTAAATTAATATTTTGTTATGTTTGAATATTAAATAAATTTTATTATGTAACAATATTATTAATATTAAAAATATCTGTACTGAGATATTTAAATGTATCTGAATATAGTTGTGTATTTCTAGGCAGAAATGCTTGCACTGCTTACGTAATTAAAATATATATTCTAGGTACCTGTTTACAAATTTTAGTTAAAAGAAGAATAGCAAAATGCATTAAAATGAACGGTCGCTGCCTGCTGTGCCGCCAAAAGGACTTATTTCTCGGTTTTACTATACTTACAAACAAATGCGCATAAAATTTGCATATTATCTATGGTTGTATAACAATATGTAATATTTCATTAGCTATTTGGATATTTCCAAAGGATTTTTATATTTACATCCCATCATTCCTTTAAAGTTCGGACTTACTTCGAATGGTTGAAATAACGCTGTAAAAAGTGTATTATGTCCAATGGGGATGAGGTGAAAGAGAACAATGTCAACATTGAGGAATAAAAATTATTCAAGAGGATTGATAATTCCAGATATTTTTAATCATACCTCGTATATGTGTAATTCAGTTTGTGTCCTAATTCTCATATTGACGTTATGATAGCCATAATTAAATTCCGATTGCATTTAACTAAATTCAAAATTAATAAGCTTCACGACTTCAGGGCTACAATTATGCACTTTTACGCATTGATGAACATTTATGCATTGATGCTGCACTAATTAAGATTAAAATGTTTAAAATAAAATATTGATTTCTTAAACAGTCCTAAAAATCTTTATGTTATTCTGTAATTATTATATGGAGAACATAATTCCACTCATATGACGATATCATTATTATACAATTTATATACATATTGTTATGTTTTGGGATATAAGAAATTAGGCTTAGAAAAACGAACTATCGTTACCAGTTCGTTTTTCTATGCAGTGATGCAGTGATGCGATGCAGTGATGCTTTCCCAACAATTACAGTAGTCTTACCGCTTGGAAGAAGGAAAGGCTTTACTCCTTTCGTATTTCATATTCCTATCTATCTATAATCCCCTCTACCTTATCCCCATTCTTCTTTCCATTTTATCTTCTTTTATCTATCTCACTCTTAATTCTCTTCATGATTTTTATTCCCTGTCCTTCATTTCCCAAACTAACCCTCCCGTTTGCCCGTAACCCCCTTTCCATATTATTCCAAGTTATAACCTCACATTGTTTCATCCAATGACACAATTTTTCCTCTTCTCTTCCGCATATCTTACACATTCTCTCTTCCTCATTCAACCAATACTTATTTTCCACCCTCCTCATTCTCACATCTGAACCTTGCAATCAATGTTTTATCCTCTATACTTCAACCTGCTGCTAAATACTTGATCCTCGCGTCCTCTTCCCTGATACATACATACATATATATATATATATATATATATATATATATATTTACTGCTATACAAACTATCCTTAGCCTTTTATCCCTCACCTGGCTCTCCTCATCCCTCACCCTGCGTAAAATCTTGTACACAACTTGCGCACCTCCCACCATCCAATCCTCTTATTCACATTTATTCTGCACTTAATCCATTCATTCACACTTTTAGCCCTTCCTTCATTCATCATTCCTTCAATATATACTTCCTTAACCACCCTACTCTCTACATCATTCAATACCTTCCTATCAAAATTTACCATCTTTTCACTCATTTATATCTTCCAGCTTTTATATTTTCTTAATTCCTGAAGTACTATCTCATTCGACGTATTCCTATATACTCCCAGCATCCTTTTCAAACATCCATGCGGCATCCTCTCTGTCATCTTTCTACCGCCCATACCCCTGCACCATACATCATAATACTATTCACACACACTTCCATTACCATATAACCCATTTTCACAGATTCTCCAAATCATCTTTCCCATACCAACCTCACTCTTTCTATAGCTTCCTTTGCGCCAAACAATTCCCATTTTGAGTTAAAGTGAAAAATATTTCTATTTATTCACTCTTTCTATTCTTTGCCTCTTGATACGAAATTAATCCATTTTGCATTCCCTTCCTCCCTTGTTATATACCATTATTTTAGCTTTCTCCATATTCAGTCCAATCCAAATATCTCTTTACCCTGACTATAATTTCATTCAGCTCTTATCTTCTACTCGCCAGTCACACAATATCGTCGGCATAGGAAAGAGACCACACCTTTAACCTTCCCACTTTCATTCCACCAGTTTGTCCCTTCCTCATAACTTCCTCGAAAACTGATAAATAAATATTCAACAGAGAAGCGCTAAGTGAGCATCTTTGCCTTACTTGTCTGTGCGTCTCAAACCAATCCGATACCTTCCCATTCACTTGTGCCCTTACTTGCGACCCCTCATACATTCCCTTTATCATTCTTACCATCCTTCTAAAAATCATTACCTTTTCCATTCTCTCCCACAATTTCTCCCTCACTATCCTATCAAATGCAGCTTCCAGATCTACAAATAGCAGATATATCTTCCTTCTATTTGAAATCTCTAAATTTATCACGTAATTTAGGGTACCTGTCCCTATTGTATGCTGTCCTTTTACCCCTTGAGTCTGCTCTGTGTATAAGATAGAATTCCCTCATCCCTAACTTCATCTTCTAATCTCCTATTCAAGATCCTCGCATAGAACATATATAAGTCATCCATTATCGTTACTCGCTTATAATTATTCACTTCCATTCTACCACCCAGCTTGTATACTAGATCAATTTCCCCCTTTTACCATTCTACTGGCACGCTCTCCTCTTCTTTCCATATTTTGTTCATTCCCCGACCCAAAGCATCCATCCCATTCTCATTCAGATATGCCGACACATCTACTGGCATCCTATTCGGTTCGACAGTTCATCTCTTCTTCATCCTCTCTATCTCCCTCTATACTTAATCCAATCTTATTTCCTCCAAATCACATACATCCACCCACTCTAACTTCCATTATATACTTTCCCCTCAAATTTTCTCCTACAAACCCTTCCTTCCTATATTTCCGCTCCCATTCACTTTGACTTATACCACACCTTGCCATTTTCCCCATACCATTTCCCTTCTTCTCATATATCCCTAAACTTGGAGGATAAAACATATTGACTGCAAGGTTCAGATGTGGGAATGAGGAGGGTGGAAAATAAGTATTGGTTGAATGCGGAAGAGAGAATGTGTAGAGTATGCGGAAGAGAAGAGGAAAAATGGTGTCATTGGATGAAAGAATATGAAGGTATAAACTAATTATCTCCTCCTCTTCCGTTCTCCTCCTCCTATATTTCACTTTACTTTCCTCTATCTTCCACTCATTTCTAGCAATATTATACTCTTCCCACTCCATCTCTTCTCTTGTAACTTGCCTCACTGTATCCCTCACCTTTATCAATTATCAATTAAACATCCACCTCATCTAACTATTCATTTCTTCCCATCTTACCTTGTTTAATTTTACTACCAGCTCTTTTGTTTCTTCTTATTTGATATCCCCTTTCTTCACGCCCTTTATTGGAAATTTGACGTTTTAGCCTACTTTTTGGCTTGAAATTCAATACAATAATGTAAAATAAATAAGTTCAAGTAGTCAATACTCGGTTTCGCCATATTCAATGGATTTGATGGCAGTTGATGCTTTCTAGCGCTTTTAGTTCAGAGAGAATTGGGTTGTATTCTGCTTGTTGAAGTGAGGAGCCTGCTGCTGTTGATGATTTGTTACTGGTTTTGGTTTTAAAACACCTACTTTTCATAATAAACTTGACAGCAGCTGTTAATAGTTACCAGATATCAGGGTAGATTTTCTTTAATGGGTACGCCATAAAAGTTACCATTAGTCACTGCTACCTTAGTCTTGAGGCATTTGGTCCCAAGTTTATCTTTAAACAATTAAAAAAAAACTGATGCTGATGTTGACTGCAAATTCGTTAGCTGTATTTTTGTTCTGGTGGCATTCTAATAACACTGATGTACTGAGCCGCCTGCGTATACTTGTGCCGCTGATGCTAAATGGCATGCCGACTAAAGTTTTTACGAGTTGTCGGATGCTTTGTTCTTAGATGTGTATTTATTACACCGACATTATATTTCTGATTTCCGTTTCTGATTTTAGAGAAAAGCTATTATTATGGATTTAATTGAATTTGTTAATGCCTTAACGATTCTTTCACCCACCCATTTTCAATCAACCATAATGATTCTCGCTCTTTGTATTTTCGTCGGATTGATAGTTTTCTCTCATTGGTTGTTAGTTCTACGGATTGTAGCAGAAGGCGTTTAGATGCGATACTTCACGCAGAGCTGAGATTTTGGTCACGCAGAGCTACTACTTTCACTGCTTATGAGCTACCACAGCTTATGAACTACCACCACTTAGGATTCATAAGTATATCACCACCAAAATTTTGCCTGTAAATGGTCCGCGCAATCTAGAATCGGAAAAGGCAATCTAGAAATTGTGCTCTTCGGATGTGACGCGAGCACCTCGTTCTATTCGAAGTCATAACTGACAATAAAAACGACTATATCTATCTTGCGGTCAGCGAGCGTTTATCGCAGCTGTGGAAATGATTTATTAAAAAGTAGAGTAAAGTTAATATTAATTTAAATCATTTTGTTTTTTTATCAACTATGAAAATGAATATCTACAATAAATATCTACGATCAAATTATAAACATCAAGCTCTTCACTTCTCTTTTTTCTTTTTCTCGAATTTATATTTATAATCCTTCCCTCTTCACTAACACTTCGATGGAATCAGGAGGAAACCGCTATCAATGGTCAAGCCAAACAGAAATTTTATCACATTGAGTTATCACCACATTGTCACCACATAGTCACCACATTGTCGCCACATTGTCACCAACCACATCGAGTGATAGGTTTTTTAATAAACAGAAGTGAGATACAACAAACTTGTAGCTTAGGACTAAAGGTCGACAGAAAATATAAAAGCGAAATTCCAGTAGAGGAGAATTTCACAATTTTATTAGAAGTTGATAAGTTCAGTCTAAAAGTTTTCAAATACCTTAAAGAACGCGTATTTTTCTCAATCAGGTTTTTTTTGTGAAAATTTTGGCTGATATACAAATGTGAGTAATCAAATGTTTTATTATAAATTTTGATTAAAAAATTGAACACCTCAGTTCTTTTGGTTTTAATCTGAGAAAATAATTTTATTAAAACTAATTTTCATTTCTTAACAAGTTAACAATTAATTAACTTTTATTAAAATGTTCCCTACTAGTTTTTATATTTATCCTCCAACCCTCACACTCAACATCTTCTACATTCCTCATATATTCCTCATCAATCCAATATTTACCTAAATATTTAAAATAGTTTACACGTGGCTAATTAACCAAACGGATGCCCTTAAAGAGTCGTAAAAATAGGTCAAAAATGCGTGGAATTGTATAAAAATATTGGCCCAGAAAGCCTCCAACATTTGTCACGTTTCTTCGTGATATTATTCTCACGTATAAATCTGTAACATGGAGCTGAGTTAGCTTCAACGAGATAAATCAGTTCTTCCTAAAATACACTCAACCGGGAATGGTACAGCAATTGTTACAAAATTGCTGTTATCAAAGCAGGATCGTAATTAGTCTACTTTTTAACTAATATACTGCTTTTTATATTATTTGATTATTAGTATTACAGAACTGATTTATTAACTGGCATAGCATATTTGTTTAAAACATTAAAATAGATTTGGTTAAGCAATTTATATATATTATATAGGCATATAACTCATTAAATTGATGATGTATTAGGGAATTACTTATTGGAATCGATAATTAATGTAAATAATGAATAGTCAGTATCAAAATGGCCCCCATATAAATTGACTAATAGAATTTCTTTCGCGTGCCGCACTGCTGTCTTTCGTTTGGAATTCGAATTATTATTTTCAAAATTAAGAGTTTTATTTTGAATTTGAAAGTCTTTATTTTGAAATTGTTCATGGTTGTATATTTGGAAAATATTTACAATTCTTTATTATTAATAATTTTTAGTTTTTTTGGTAAACCCCATTCTAGTTAAGTTTACAAATATCGCGCACAGTGAAAGTTTTCTCGTGAATTGACCCCTAGATTTGTGGATGAGTTTGATGTGTTACTGAATTGGCGAATTGATGTGTTGACGTTCCACATGTTTATGCTTGTTGATTGATTTTTAATGCTTCCTGGAATTTGGAGCTCTATATATTTTGTTTCATATGGTATTTGCGGACGGTTACACCTCAAGAATGACTTGAAGGTAACAGGTACGCCTTCGGGTTAGCCGGAATTCAGGAATGGGTAGCCAAATCTGATTGCTGAGTTTACGCTATTTGCAGACTGTCGAGCATCAAGACTGGGCTTGAAGGTAAGAGGAAGGCCTTCAAGTTTGTGCCGAAACCTCATGAGTGGACAGGCAAATTTTGTATATAGAACTTGTAGTATAGAGTACAGGATCCATGGAGCGATTGTACCATAACTCGGTGAGCGCTTGAATAGTCCGGTCGAAACGTATGTGGCAACACGGTTGGTCGATGGATACAAGTTTGTTTGATCGATGTGCCTAGGTTCTGTACTTGACAATGTGATCTGACACAGTAAAGGTTGCATTGTGACGCATGTGTACACCAATGTTTACACATACGGTTAGCATTGTCCATCTTAGGCAGGATAGATGATCGTATGTCTTGCTTTTCGATTTGTTGCAAATGTTGTTGTGCAGATGGAGCACGATGAATTAGCGTAATCTGATCATTTTAAACTTGGTTCGTTGCGTTTCGTATAGGTTGTGGCACTGTTTGATGATTGATGCCCTGATTGATGTTTTTGATTGGGTTGGGTTGTTTGTCCTGATTGATGTTTATGATAGGTCTGGGTTGTTTGCCCTGATTGAGATGATGACTATGCGAATTGTTGATGGTGGTGTTGGGGTCGGCTGGTTCGGAAGATTTGTATTTCCCGTTTCCCGGGAAATTTTCAAGTTTTTCTCGGGAAATGCAAACGAAAAATACAAATATTCTACATTTTCATGGCAGTACAACAGAACAAATATATTTTGTTCAATCTGCGTTCAATAAATACGTCTCATAACTATTGTATTTTGTTATCTCTTTCCGCATTGGTGTCTCTCCGTACTCTTTACAACCCTAGTAAAATTTGCCTTTATCCTCTAAGACAGCAATTTCTAATTGTGCTACTAAGATGTTTAGGCGGTTATGTGATAAGGAAAGCTGCGATAATGAAATCAGCATCATCAAATTTCTGCACAAAGTCAAGATCACCTTTGATCGATGTCTCGCTGTACTACCTTTCCTCTTTAAAGTTGTTTTAACCAATAAATTGTACAAGAATACTTGCTTTTAATATTAATTACTTTATATTTTTTTTTGGATTTTATAAATTAAACCACGTTTTTATAAATAGCTTTATTATTTGATTTTTTTCTGTTTTCTTCATCTCCAAAATAACTTTTTCTTATTTCCCGGGTTTCCCGTGAAAAATATCATAAATTTTCCATTTCGTGGGAAAACAAAACGGGATTAATTACCCTCTAGTCGAATTGTTTAGGATTTTTTTTTAGTTGTTGTATTAGGCATCTTCGCTTCATGTTGCTTGTTTTTCTATGTTGTTTGATTGGGCGCTACTGGAACTAGAGTTTCAGTTATTTGACCCTGCTCCAGTAGAGTTTAAGTTATTTGAGTTATTGCGTATGTTTACCATTATGTACTTTATTATTTAACCTGTCTTAGCTTTTATAGGCTTGCCAAAATTCTACTTGACATCTGCATTCCTGTTTTGTGAATTCCTTTTGCCCGCACGTCTGGGCGCCATGATTAGCTTACAGAATTGCTATTATCAAAGCAGGATGATAATTTTTCTACTTTTTAACTACTATAATGCTCTTTATACTTTTAAAACATAATAAATTTTAATATATGAACTTATTATTTGATTATTGTTATTACTAAATTGATTTATAAACTGGCATATCATACTTCTTTGAAATATTAGAACAGATTTGGTTAGGCAAATTTATATATAACATAGACGAATTACTCATTAAATTGATGACTTTTTAGGGAATTGCTTATTGCAATCGTTAATTAATGGAAATAATGAAAATCCGGTATCACAATTATAAATGATTTATTGAGGAGCGTAGTTTAAATTAATAAACAACTTATGGGGTATTACTAAATTCATACGTTATTAAAATTGACAATGAAACAATGATTTATGCTATCTTGTTTGATTAGAACCATGATCAATCTTAATAAAGAAAGTACGGTTAATGAATGAATGAAATATTATCATAATAAAACACTTTTGGCTTCAGAGTACTATTTACAACCAGATGTGGTTTTCCATGAGTATTACCTCTGCATAATTAGAGATTTGAAGTTAATATGACTATCTTTGCTTTGAAATATGCCGTTTAAAGACTTAGTTGACGAAATATGCTGTTTAAAGAATTACATATTGTAGACTACTTTTGCAAGTATATAACACATATAGGAGTTCTCTGTGCTTTGAGATCATCACCCCGCTAACTCAGTTGGTAGAGCACGTGGCTGGAAATTACAAGGCCCTTGGTTCGATCCACGGGAGCGAAGCAGAGATGTTTTTTTCGATGCAGAGATATCTATTTTCAATTATCTAATCATTAACTATTAACAACAAAATAATTTATTTCTCATGCGACAACGATCATTGAGGATCTATGAATATTGCCAAATAATAAAACAAGTCTGGTTAAGATTTATTTGTATCTTAATTTAATTTAATTAAGTCAGATTCGAATAGGTTGAGCACGGATCCTGAATTAATAAAACACAATTTTAATAAAAACACATCAAGATTCCAGAGTGATCTATTCATACGAAAAAATTTTGCTTTTGATAAATTCTAACACCACTTAAAATAAACATCAAAACCTTATTAAATAGTGCAACAGTAAATAGGTTCTAATAAAGTAAATCCATAACAAGACATAGTAATTAATAATTAGCTTACAAGTTTTACATAAGATTCATAATTAGTTAGCTTACATTAGATGACAATTTGTTACATTGAATGCCTACTCAGAAAAAAATCAGCAAAACTTAAGGTATTCGAATTGATTTATAATACAAAAAATCGCTACTCATATCTGTACGGAGGACATTACAAACGCGCTACAAAACAATAAACAAATCTAGTTTCAGAAAGCTGGTAATAGTCACAAATTAGGTAAAAAAATACTGGTTCCCTTTTTCACAGAGTTTTTGTTTATACATTTTCAAGTGGGTTGTTCGCGTCATCTTTTGTGTCAAATTCGGCGGAAGTTTGATGCATCTCAATTCTGGTTATTAGAAAGCCTATTAATTTATTTTTATTACGAATTCATTACGTGTTTTTCAGAATAAATCTTTATATTTTATTCTGAAATGAATTTATTTAACTTTGTCTAATTAATGAAAATTCCCTTTGATCATTTAAAATATTTAAAATCTCTACAGCAGAATCCAAAGAATTGAATACGTCTAATATCTTTTGTCGTTACAATGTTATGCTTTTCCAGCTAATTGCGTAATTATTATACGATGCGCAGCGAATAAATAACAACCCTTGTATAATAGATATATTTAAAATTTCATTAAATCGACGAGGATATTAAACATCTCATTAAATCTACCACTCCTTATTAAATTGAACATTTCACAGTAATTCATTTGGTTTAATAACAGTTTAATAAGTTTGCATATTTGAAATACATTAATTATCGAGATTCCGATTCCCGGATTATTTTTGGTCGTAAAACCTCGCGCGTTACATACATAGATCACTATTAAACTATATTGACCTAATATTACTAGGATATTGGTGAAATATTTGTTCGTAACAACTGGCTTTAAACGCATAATAACTTTTAAAGCAATAATTATATACGGTTCGTATAAAATATTATTAGCCAAAATACAGTCGAATACAAAAATCAACGCAGATGGAAATAATAATCTTATTTTGATCGTTTTTTTTTACAAAATTTGCACAAATTTAAACACATACAAAACTTGCTCCAAATTGGTAAATATGTCATTCAAACAAGAAGTATCTCTAGACTGTTTAAGTTTTAGATAAATATTTAAATTTTCAAGACCCAATTCACGTTGATTAAATAATAGTTTAAAAATCGTATGTTACAGATATTCAATCCAAAGAATTTCAATTTATAGTAAATATATAACCCGAATATTGAAGTGGGAGGGCATAGATAGTGTTGATGAGGTGAAGAATGTAGTGATAGGGATGCTTGAAAAGAGGAGTGCGACGAAATGGGAAAACTATAGGAAATAAAGTTATCAGGAAGTAGATGAGGAGACTATAAAGAAGAAAAGGGTGGTAAGGGAAATTCTGAGGAAGATCAGAAGGCAGGAAGCGACGTGGGAAGAGTATGTGGAAGCTAAAAATGAATGGAAACTGGAAAAAAAAGTATAAGGAGAGAAGAAGAGGAAGAGATAAGTCTGATGAGAGGGGAAAGGGAAATATGGAAGTACTTAAGAAACAAGGGAATGGTCGGGGGAAAGAGAGAAAGGTGTGAAGTGAGCTTGGATGAATGGGTGAACAAGTGTAAGAGGGAAGGATTAGGAAGGGGGAAAGAGAGAAAGGTGTGAAGTGAGCTTGGATGAATGGGTGAACAAGTGTAAGAGGGAAGGATTAGGAAGGGAAGAAAAGAGAGAAGATGCTTCAGATGAACGAATTGGGTGGGTAAGAGATGGTGATGAAGGTGAGGTGATGGAATTGAGTGTGC